>JBBGZY010002411.1:665000-695179 GCA_037952925.1 Lithobates clamitans
ATGTACTGTGTGTAATGGCAAGGGGTGCTGGGGTGGGCTGAAGGGTCTATTAATGCTGGCCGCTGGGCAATCTATTGTTGCTGGAGTGGATCTATTTTTGAGTGGCAGTCTAGTGTTGCTGGAAAGTCTATTGTTGCTGGTGGGGGATTTATTGTTACTGGGGGTCAATTACTGCTGGAAGAGGTCTACTATTGACAAAGGGGGGTCTTATTGTTGCTGGCTGCTGGAGAGTCTATTGATGCTGGCAGCATCTGTTGTTGCTGCTAGGGTAGTATTTTGTTGTGGGGGTCCATTGTTGCTGGGGGGGGGGGTCTATTGTTTTTGATCAAATCTATTGTTGCTGGGGGGGGGGTTGGTCCATTGCTGCTGGCTGTTGGGGATTTATTTTACTACTTTTCTTGCTATCATTAACAAATTCCATACAAATTACTTAGCGCCACAAAATGATACTTGACTCTGTGTTCTCTAAAAGGGGCAGTACTAGGAGGTGGGTGGGGGATGAAACCAAGAAACGTTGCTCAGGGGTGGGTAGGGGGTGGAGACAAGAAGTGACACAGAAGGGGGGGGGGTTCCTGCACCCATTCTCTGAGAAAAAAAGCCCTGCCTTTAGGATTTCCCCATGGAAGCAGGAAATTACAGTATTAGGCACTGCTACAACACTGACTGCTGCTAGCTTCCAGGTCCTGTGCTGAATGGCTGCCTTGCTGCTTACTGAACACAGAAGGTCACTTGCTTGGCACAGGCACCATTCAGAGAACTTTTTTGCATTTTCTCATTGAATGCAAAGTGTTCTCCGATTGTATGAGGTGGAGATCGTGACATGACCACCCCATCTTCACTTTGTCCAATCAGAGAACGCTTTGCAGCCATTGAGAAAATGCAAAGCGTTCTCTGAATTGTGCCCATGCTGAGAGAGGGACCTCCTGTGCTGCTCTGCTAAGGAGCAGAGCACCAGCTTGGCACGAGACCCAGAGGCTAGTGGAGATCACTGAAGAAGTGGTACCTATACAGGGATTTCCAACTTCCATGGGTATGGCTTGTTTATATTTACAAACTGATCCAAAGTAACTTTGTAACTATTACCATACCTGTAATTTACCTTTAATGCTTGTATAATAAAATGTTGGAACTGCTTGGCTATGATGTCATTTACTGTCACTGTGATCCTTTTTTTTTCCCAATAAAACAAGAAGGGCTCAGCCATGTGTCCAGCACCAGCCAACCGGTAAGGGTCATATCTGCGGCAGCTTTCCAATACTCATTTAGGTAAAACTGCTGTTGTATGCAAAACTCGATATCCGTTTTATTACTTTATTTTTTTCTAAAACCTGATCCGGTATTGACCCACTTATCCAAGAAAATCAAATATGGATCGGGTCACACCATGTTGGACACAGACTCCCACAACGCAATCAATTCCGTTTATCAAAACACAACCTAAAGACAATAAAAATGTACATTTTCTTCAGTTGAAAGCAAATGGTAACGTTTCTTCCCAGAGCTTGAAGTCCGACGCGAGTTTTAAAAATAGAGGAATCTACTGCAGAGTATGAGATAAAATTAGAAAAGCTTCTCTAGTTGTAAAGCTGACTACATACTAGTAGACTTGTGAGTGAAAATTGATGTGGGTGGAAAATCATTCACAGGGCCTCCCCTTCCATTTCAGTACGGAAGATCCCTCACAAACACAGTGCCCCTGGTGCACAATACCACGCCCTTCACTGCTACACCGCCTATGGGATTGCTCGGCTATCTCTATATACTGGAACTCTGTTATCACCTACATCTCCAAAATCACTAAGACCCAGCTACCCAAAGACCTCCTGTTATGCCTCTTTAGATGCGAAGTCCCAACTTCTCCCTCTTCATCAATGGCAACGCAAAACCTCCCTCAATGGACCCAGATATGCTTACTTGTAGCTCGCAGGATGATTATGAGCAACTGGATAAAATCTTCACCACAAAGCAATCTCCTGCGCTCAGGAACCTAGTCCATATGTACGTGGCGTAGCCAACCCTTTGGACTAAATGTGGAAAGTCAAAGGTCTTGCTGCCCTCCTCAGAACAATGGGTGTCCTTGGAGCTGGAACATATAGAAAGACAGGGAGGGTGCACCGACCTAGTGCATTACTAAATTTTTATTAGAGATAAAATTTATTTAAATAGTAAAAACAAGAGTCATGCCCACAAACAAATGTTTAAAAGAAGCTTGACATTTCTCAAAGAATTTGGAGCTGTGTCTTCTAGACACCCTTCAACCTGGACCGGGTATATAGGAGGACCCAGATGGTATCGCAGGCGGCTTACGCGTTTGAGGGAGTACCCTCTTCATCAGAGCCTTAGCAGTAGGTCCTCCTATATACCCGGTCCAGGTTGAAGGGTGTCTAGAAGACACAGCTCCAAATTCTTTGAGCAATGTCAAGCTTCTCTAAAAAGTACGACTCTTGTTTTTACTATTTAAAAAAATGTTATCTCTGGTAATGCACTAGGTTTGGTGTGCCCTCCCTGTCTTTCTATATATAAAATCTTCACCACCTTGCCTTACAGCTGTAAAACAGGTGCAGCTTTCACTCTTCAACATAGAAAGACTGGACACCATTGTATTGAATTACCGGTTTACTCAACGCTTCTTTGCCAAATGGTGAAAGTTTATGGAGTTCACATTTACTCAGGAAGAGCTATCGGCTGCAATGCACCCTTTCCATTACACAAAATGGTATCTCAAGCGGGACCTCACCAACTTTCTAGGCAGACTGAAACTCCAACATCTCAATGAGCCCTTTGCCTTCTCCCTCCCCTAGGTTCTTATGCTGCTGGGGGGGCTCCTGGCCTTCCAAACACCATATGTTCATGTTAGGTAGCCTTCTTCTTCTATTCCTGTTACTACTTATTCCAGTGGCAACTGGTGGTAATTTTTTTTTTGGGGGGGGGCGGAAAACAGTGCCAGGTCGGTCATTTGGTCGATGCACTTACCTCAGGCACGGGTGGCTTCCCTGGCTCTCCTCCATGGGCATCACGAGCGGGCATCTCCTTCTCCTGCTCGGCAGCTTCCGTCTCCTCCCTCCTCCTCGGCGGCCAATCAGAACGCTTCTCCTTTTGGCCAATCGGGAAACGCATCTCACACCCGCGCTTGCTGATTTGCAGAGAGGTGATCCAATGTTAGAATAGCAAATGTTCATTCGCTATTCTAACACACCTGGGTGGGACTCGAGTGCAATGCTCTGTGTCCGGAGCCCACCCTATTTTGAAAGCCTATTAGAGCCTCTGGTTCTATTCAGGGGCTTAAAAAAAACCCTGCCACTTTAATTCAAGTGCCCGGTGCAGTACGGAGGAGCAGGAGATGCCGAAAATGTCCGAAGTTGATCAGCTGACCATCAGCTGTACACGGCGCTCGGGCACCTGTTAGCGATGGCAGTGTAAGTGGGCCCCTCGCGGGCTCGCTTCGCTCGCCACGCTTCGGGCACGGCCTCGCTACGCTCGGCAAATATTTATTCTAACTCTATGTCCACTTGGATAGTAGGGAATGATCCTGGACATAGGGTAAGAATAAATGCGCAGGCGCCGTGTACAGCTGACGATCAGCTGTTGAACTTCGGAGACTTTCGGCATCTCGTTTGTCCTCCGTACTGCGCCTGCGCAGTACAGGGAGGACACTATATGATAGGGGACTGAATTCGACAAGACACCGGACGCATGAATAGGGAGTGGCGGCGGTGACGGAAAGGGGAGGCGGCTTTTAATATTCAATTTTGGAACAAATGGACTTTATCGAGTGAAAATCATATACTCTGTTAGAAATTTAATTTGAATAAAGCACATTAAAAAATGGACTTTAGGGGCACCAATTATAGAAAAAAATATAGAATAAATTGTATTACATATATATTACATAAAACATGTTAAAAATACCTGTTAAACCTCTCCAATGTAGATGTTAAATTTCTCCAATGTGGTTTTTTAGTCATCACTGCATTGGGCAGTATTTTTAACATGTTTTATGTAATATATATATATTTTTTTTGCTATAATTGGTGCCTATAAAGTCCATTTTTTTAATGTGCTTTATTCAAATTACTATTATTGAGGACATAGCACTGCACTATTTTAGGCTCCCACAGACCCATCCTGTGTTGGAGCTTTTCTCACTAAGGTACTAAGGTACAAAAAACTAAGGTAAAAAAACTAATGCTGATTTGACCCCCACAGGATTAGGAACTCAAACAAACATTCTGGAAATATTTAGAATGTATAGCTGGCTTATATATGACTGTCCTCTAGCGGACTAGCACTCTTCAATCTGAGATCCCGCATCCCTTCTCTTTCAAGTTGCAATACTGGAATTGGGCCTTAAAGTCCTAATTCCAAATTTAGACCCCTTTGAGGGCTTGTGTTTGGTATGTGCCTCAAACGTAGGTCAGCAAAATCGCATTGGCTGCAATTGAGCTTTACACATGGCAGTATACGGGCTGTGTTTGACCCGCTTTGTGTTGCATTTCTTTGGGTGCAGCACGTCCTTTTTTAAGGAACATTTGAATTGCTGGCAAAGCCCAGCCTGCTGGTTTGAAAAAGAGCCTGTAGCTTTGAAACACGTAGCCACACCCCCTTGGACATCACTTCCAGCTCCGTCATTTCCTGTCCTCACCTGCGCTCCACAGATCACATATGCTGCTTTCTGCTTCCTCCAGAGGCTGCCTGGTTACCCCAGCTAACCGACTCCACCCCCACAGTGGCGGCGCTCTGCTGGGATCCTAGAATTCTGCTACAAGCTGAAGGAGTTCCTGTGATTGGCCCCTTAGCATACCATTCACGTGCATGCCTACACAATTTTAGTGAGTTGCCATTATTTGTGTGCTGTTTCTATTCTTTTGTCTTACTGCACTTTGTCTGGTGCCCCTTTGTTGTCTCTCTAATTACTAGAGAAAACATCAGGACCACTACCAGGGTATCCATAATGACAGCCCTCCAGGCATCTCTTCCAGTTGTGAAAGGCATCTGAGAACTATGATAAGCTCTTTTGATTTCACTAAATGTGATTCATTAAAGTGGTTCTCAAGGCAGAAGGTTTTTATTTTTACCTTAATGCATATTATGCATTAAGGTAGAAAACCTTCTGGATGCAGATCCCCCCCCCCCTTATACTTACCTGAGCCCCATCTCGATCCAGCAATGTGCATGAAAGCAGCGTTTCTCTCGCATCTCTCTCGCTTCATTGGCTCACACAGCACTGGGAGCCATTGGCTCCTGCTGCTGTCATTCACAGCCAGTGAGCCAATGGGGGCAGAGTGGGGGATGGGACAAAGCCACACTGTCAGGGCTGAGCTCAGCTCTTCCTTCTCTGAGCTGGCCGCTTAGCTGTTGGCTAATTGCCAGCTCCCATCTCTCCACAGTTACTCAGCTGTTGATGATATCCTGCTCGTCAGTCCTGCCTACTTAAGCTGTCCAGTCCAGAGGATCTCTGCCTTTGCCTTGGTCAACATCACAGAAACGATCTCCTGTGTTCCTGTTTAAAGACTGGCTTTGCTGACATCCCTTCTGGCTCCAGATCCTACTTGCTGTTTCACTATGTTGATCCCTGACTTCTGGCTTGGCTGACTATCCGTTCTGATAACTGAATTTTTGGCTATGTTTTGACTATGTTTGTTCTTTTTAGTTTTTTAATTAAACAAGTGTGATTTAATTGTAGTTCTGTCTTGGTCTGATTTCATGGTTTCTGACACACACTCTGTGTGTGAATGGACATTTTCCATTCAAAGGAGCAGTGCTTTGGAGCGAGGTTGTTCGAGTGCCCTAGACTTGCTATTGGGGGCACTCGGTAGGGGAGGAGGATCACCAGTGGGAGTCCTAAAAAGAAGAGGATAGGGGCTGCTCTGTGCAATGGTACATCATGTTTATTATTATTATTTTTTGTAAATTACAACCTTTAGAATCATTTTAATTGTCTTTTTCCAATAAATGTTACATTCCCTGCTACACTTAGTCTGCACACTCCGCTCTGATTGCTTGTCTACTTAGAGATCTCTTCAGTCTCCCAGAAGTGCTGTATCAAGGGTGCTGGTTTTGGAACCATTACCAAATCAATGGACCCTTCCTGTGGAATATCCACCCAAACTATCCCCCCCCCCCAGTTCACTTGGTTTGATCCAGCCCAGTGTATACCTATATAGGGCCATATTGACTATCCTTTCAAAGTGCAGCCTGTAAACTGACATATATAATGCTCAATTACAGTCAATGGGATTTTGCTGACCTGCATTAAAGGTATGCTCCAATTTCAGGAAACCAACACCCCATTCATGTAATTTTGTGTCAAAATTAATTTCATCAAAATCACTCAAATTCATTTAAAATGAATGGCAGTGCAAAGCATGTATTGTGTGTTGCCATGTGTTACCCCAATGCAAAGATGTAAGTGGGTCCTTAATAAAAAAAATAGTAAAAAATAAAACAGCCTTCAATTCAGCCTTCCCCCTGAAAAAAAAAAATCATCTAAACCAAAAAAATATATAAGAAAATTTTACCCAAGCTCCACTGAAAATTTTCATATTTGGTGAAGTTTTAATAGTTTTGTAGCGAAATCAACTATATCAAAACTTTTCCGCTCACCCCAAATCTCAAACAACATCCTAACTTTTAATTAGCCGCTACTACAAAAATGGACCGCGATGGTTGGGGGATTTCGTCAGCTTCGGTTACTAAGTTTGGCCTCGTTCAGCGAGTCTTCAAGGCCAGCCAAGTGTGATGCTGAAAATGAGAGGCTTTCCGTCATTAAACAGGATTCCTGTATAGAAGAGAACGCTTTGGAGCTCACTCATATGGAACCTGAGAGCCTGGCAGATTCATTGACCTTGTCTGCAGGCCAAGTGGGTGAATTCCGCATGAGGAGGATTGTCCGAAAAGCTTGTCTGTGCCTGGAAATTTTCCTTGACAGAGTCTGCAATGGCTGTCCATTCCTGGAAACTGAATTTTTTTTACCGGCATTTCAAAAATCTCTACCATTAGCCAAAGACCTACACAGGCAATGAGGTGCAGGTAGAGGCCTGGGGGCAACACAATTAGACTATGACCACCTGGCTACTGATATTAGCGCCTGCTTAGGCAACGTTTTATATAATGACTTTCTATCTGTATTTTTGCATAAACGTTTCAATATTTTTTTATTATAACTTTATGTGTTAGGGCTGGAAGAGGGCAAACAAATGGTACGTCTACCCCAACTAATAATATTATTATTATCATTATTATTATTTGGTATTTATATATACAGTTTGCACAGCTTTTTACAATATATAGGGAGACAGTACAGTACAACGCAATTCAAGACAAGAAAATTAGGAGCTCCCTGCTCTTAAGAGCTTACAATCTAAAGGGGAGAGGCAAGCTCTACAAGAAGTAATAACTGTGTGGGGGTAAGGTGATGGTTCATCTCTTCAGACAGCCTAAAGGTAGACAGAGTAGCCGGGATAGCTGCACAGATTGGAGTAGGGAGTTCAAGAGACTGGGAGAGGCTCCCTGTAGAAGTCCTGGAGGAGAGTATAGGAGAAGCCGACCAAGGATCTAGAGAATAGGAGGATGATTTGGGTATATTTTGAGATGAGGTTGGTGATGTAGCTAGGGGCAGAGTTGTGGATGGCTTCGTATGTTATTAGTAATTTGAATTGCATTCATCGCAAGAACATTAACCAGTGGAGGGATTGGCAGAGAAGGGTGATAAGCACTGAGTGGTTGGTGATGTATCTCAGAGCAGAGGCGAAGGGAAGCCAGTGAAGGGATTGGCAGAGAGGGGTGGAGGACACTAAGTGGTTGGTGATGGAGCTTGAAGCAGTAGTGAAGGGAAGCGAGAGGAGGGATTAATACTCTACTTGTCCGCCTCACAGAAGTTGCAGGAGCCACAGATTTGAGTCTAAAATGGTTTTCATCCTTCTTAGAGAATCGCTCTCAGACAGTGAAACTTGGAGCATTCACCTCCGACACCCAGACAATCTCCTGTGGAGTCCCTCAGGGTTCACCTTTGTCGCCAGTGCTATTCAACATCTACATCCGCCCACTCCTCAAAATCATCAAAAAATCAGACCTCTGCTTCCACTCATACACAGCCGATACCCAAATCTACTTTTGTATCACAGGACAAAAAGACCACCATCAACAACTAGAGCAATGTCTCACTTTGATAGATGACTGGATGACCATCAGTTCCCTCAAACTCAACGGGTCAAAAAAGTACTTCTCCTCCTAAACGCTAACCAAAATCCCAAAACCAAGTCTCCATGGATTCCTCCCACCATCTTCGGACAGACCATCTCCCCGAGCACCAAAGCCAAGAGTCTCGGAGTTATCTTTGACTCAGAAATGACAATGGATGCACAAATAGGATCAGTAGTCAGCGGATCTCACCATGTCCTCCGCCTGCTACGCAGACTCATTCCTTTTATCCCAGAAAAGGACAAAGCAGCAGTAGTTGGAACAATTATCATTTCCCGTCTTGACTACGCAAACTCACTCTACATAGGCTTACCCCAATATCAGCTTGCGCGTCTACAGGCCATTCAAAACGCGGCGGCAAGACTGCTAACAGGAAAAAAACCCTGGGAGTCCATCTCCCCATCCCCGAGGAGCCTACATTGACTAAGGGTAAAGAATCGGATCACATTCAAGACCCTCTGCCTCACCCACAAATGCATACAAGGAAACGCCCCTCAATACCTCCAAGAGAAAATAAAACACTACACACCCAATCGCAATCTGCGATCATCCAACCGAAACCTCCTCCTCGTTCCCAAATACCGCTATAAAGCAAGGGGAGAACCCAGATTCGCAGTCCAGGGACCTCGGCTATGGAACTCTCTTCCGACTCACATCCGCATGGAAGAAAACCATCTGGCCTTTAGGAAAAAACTAAAAACCTTCCTCTTCTAAGAAGCTGCTCAACATGAAACGCATTAGCGCCTTGAGGCGATTCAGTTCGCATTTGCAGCGCTTTACAAATCATTCATTCATTCATTCATTCATTAGCAGAGAGGGGTGGTGGACGCTAAGTGGTTGGTGATGGAGCTTGAAGCAGAGGTGAAGGGAAGCAAGAGGAGAGATTAGCAGAGAGGGGTGGTGGACACTGAGCAGTTGATGATGTAGCTTGAGGCAGAGGTGAAGGGAGGCCAATGAAGGGATTGGCAGAGAAGGGTGGAGGATACTGAGCAAACGGTGATGGAGCTTAGAGCAGGGGTGAAGGGAAGACAGTGGAGGAATTGGCAGAGAGGGGTGGTGGACAATGAATGGTATGGATATGTAGCTTGGTCCAAAGGTGAAGGGATGCCAGTGGAGGGGTTGGCAGAGAGAAGTGGTGGACAATGAGTAGTTGATGATGTAGCTTGAGGCAGAGGTAAAGAGAAGCTAGTGGAGGGATTGGCAGAGAGGGGTGGTGGACAATGAGTAATTAGTGAAGGAGCTTGAGGCAGGGGTAAAGGGAAGCCAGTGGAGGGACTGGCAGAGAGGGGTGGTGGACAATGAGTAGTTGATGATGTAGCTTGAGGCAGAGGTAAAGGAAGCTAGTGGAGGGATTGGCAGAGAGGGGTGGTGGACAATGAGTAATTAGTGAAGGAGCTTGAGGCAGGGGTAAAGGGAAGCCAGTGGAGGGACTGGCAGAGAGGGGTGGTGGACAATGAGTAGTTGATGATGTAGCTTGAGGCAGAGGTAAAGGGAAGCTAGCGGAGGGATTGGCAGAGAGGGGTGGGGGACAATGAATGGTCTGGATATGTAGCTCAGAGCAGAGGAGAGGGAAAGCCAGTGGAGGGATTGGCATAGAAGGTTGGCGGACATGGGGTGGTTGGTAAGGTGAATGAGTCTGGTAGTAGAACTCACGACAGACTGAAAAAGGACAACCTGTGTAGAGGTAGGCCAATGAGGAGGGTGTTGCAGTAGTCAAGGTGAGAGATAACAAAAAAAAAATAATTACAAGCTTGGTGGTGTCATATGTTAATAAAGGGTGAAGTTTGGAAGTATATATTGTGATATCTGGGGATTTCGCTCAAAGTGTAGTGCTTTCCAGTGAGTTCAGTGCAGCCACAAAATAACGTTTGAGACTTTATGGGTCACTTTTATTTAAAGGGAAAGTATGAAAATAGTGTCAGCATTACCGTCGCAGGGGTTTCCAACGCCACTCAACACTCGTAATTAAGCCACTTGGCTTCTTCCTGAAGTACCACTGGTCAGGCCTCAAGCCTCGGTCTTTTGTCTGGTCCCTCTGACCTTCTCTCAGTACCTTAGTCCATAGTTTACCTCTCTTAGCACCGCTGGGTTCACATACAAAGTCTGTGCCTCTCTCACAGCCCCCTGCATTTCTTATTCCTATATTAACTTTAGCCTTTTTAGTTTCCTGTTGCACTTTAAACTAATCAGAAAACTGGATTAGGTTAGAACCTGGAGGTCCTGCAAGTAACACACTTTTTGCCCTAAAGTGACAACACTTATTCACCACACTATCTATAGAGGAGCAGCAATATCATCCCTAGCTATTCTCTTGATTTGAACTACACACTCCTCTCCCACTTCTCATCTCTAATACATAGGGAGGAGGGGTTGTGTAGCTCACAGAATGATAAGCTACAAAATATCATGTCTGTTCTTGGGTTTAGGTATACAGTGCCTTGATAAAGTCATGTTACAACCAAATGTATTTTATTGGGATTTTATGTGATAGACCAACACAAAGTGCACATAATTGTGAAGTGGAAGGAAAATGATAAATGGTTTTCAACATTTTTTACAAATAAATATGTGAAAAGTGTGGGGGGTACATTTGTATGGCGCCCCCCGGAGTCAATACTTTGTAAAACCGCCTTTCTCTGCAATTACAGCTGCAAGTCTTTTTGGGGATGTCTCTACCAGCTTTGCACATCTAGAGAGGGACATTTCTGCCCATTCTTCTTTGCAGAATATCTCAAGCTCTCTCAGATTGGATGGAGAGCGTCTGTGAACAGCAATTTTCAAGTCTTGCCACAGATTCTCAATTGGACTTAGATCTGGACTTTGGCTGGGCCGTTCTAACACATGAATATGCTTTGATCTAAACCATTCCATTGTAGCTCTGGCTGTATGTTTCGGGTTGTTGTCCTGCTGGAAGGTGAACCTCCCCCCAGTCTCAAGTCTTTTGCAGACTAACAGGTTTTCTTCTAAGATTGTTCTGTATTTGGCTCCATCCATCTTCCCATCAACTCTGACCAGCTTCCCTGTCCCTGCTGAAGAAAAGTATCCTCACCACATGATGCTGCCACCACCATGTTTCACGGTGGGGATGGTGTGTTCAGGGTGATGTGCAGTGTTAGTTTTCCCCCACACATAGCGTTTTACTTTTAGGCCAAAAAGTTGAATTTTGGTCTCATCTGACCAGATCACCTTCTTCCACATGTTTGCTGTGTCCTCCACATGGCTTCTCACAAACTACAAACAGGACTTCTTATGACTTTCTTTCACCAATGTCTTTCTTCTTGTCACTCTTCCATAAAGGGCAGATTTGTGGAGAGCACGACTAATAGTTGTCCTGTGGACAGATTCTCCCACCTGAGCTGTGGATCTCTGCAGCTCCTCCAGAGTTACCATGGACCTCTTGGCTCTTCTCTGATGAATGTTCTCCTTGCCCGGCCGGTCAGTTTAGGTGGACGGCCATGTCTTGGTAGGTTTGCAGTTGTGCCATACTCCTTCCATTTCCCGAAGATGGATTGAACAGAGCTCCGTGAGATGTTCAAAGCTTGGGATATTTTTTTATAACCTAACCCTGCTTTATACTTCTCCACAATGTTATCCCTGACCTGTCTGGTGTGCTCCTTGGCCTTCATGATGCTGTTTGAGTGCTAAGGTTCTCTAACAAACCTCTGAGGGCTTCACAGAACAGCTGTATTTATACTGAGATTACATGACACACAGGTGGGCTCTATTTACTAATTAGGTGACTTCTGAAGGCAATTGGTTCCACTAGATTTTAGTTAGGCCCCTTTCACACTGGGGCGGGAGGTGCGTCGGTGGTAAAGCAGTGCTTTACCGTCGTTTTAGCGACAGTATTCGGCCGCTAGCAGGGCGTTTTTTCCCCCCGCTAGCGGCCGAGAAAGGGTTGAAAACCACCGCAAAGCGCCTTTGCAGAGGCGCTTTGCCGGCGGTATTGCCACGCTGCCCCATTGATTTCAATGGGCAGGAGCGGCGAAGGAACAGTGTATTCACCGCTCCGAAGATGCTGCTAGCAGGACTTTTTTTCCCGTCCTGCTAGTGCACCGCTCCAGTGTAAAAAGCCCCCAGGGCTTTCACACTGGAGACACAGCAGCGGCTGTTTCGGGTCGGTTTGCAGGCGCTATTTTTAGCGCAATAGCGCCTGCAAACCGCCCCAGTGTGAAAGGGGTCTTAGGGGTATCGGAGTAAAGGGGGCTGAATACAAATATCTCCCCGAAACTTTTCACATATTTATTTGTAAAAAAATGTTGAAAACCATTTATCATTTTCCTTCCACTTCACAATTATGTGCCACTTTGTGTTGGTCCATCACATAAAATCCCAATAAAATACATTTACGTTTTTGGCTATAACATGACAAAATGTGGGAAATTTCAAGGGGTGTGAATACTTTTTCAAGGCACTGTAGTACAGATATAGTAATCTCTCTGGGTGGCATAGCTTGATACCGTCAATATAGATGTACTGTAAAGCTGATTTTACATGTACAGAGTTTTATACACAAAAATGCTCCCTCTAGTGGCGGTAGCCTGTATATAAACCAAAATCCTGAAAATATGGCACAGCGAGAGAGTGCAATGATGAGAAGCCAACCCATGATTTCCAGATAATCTCTAATTAAACAACACAAAATAAAAGACTCAAGACATTTTGCCTTAAACTACTTAAAACTCACTGCTGGCAAGGATCCACGGTGGATTTCGTTAATTCAGTTTAATTGACTGGTACATTGCCTGCTTCCTCTCACTTACAAAGCGCCACAAATCAACGTACGGAACGTACCATTAGCGTGATGGAATAATTACCCACAGATGCTCAATGCCTCATTTCCAGGAAATTTGTAGTAAAGAAATAGATGCCTGATGGATGCCATGATCAGATAACTAAAAAGGCGCTGGTTTTGTACCCCATTCATTTGCTGGTAATTGGAGCAGAATGCCCCCCACTTTTTCCTCTGACTATGGCTAATACCGGTTTTTATGGCCGATCTCTGATTTACAGCCAATTAATAAATCAAATAAGATAACTGTTAGCATGCTGTTTATAAACAAATACAGCGGGTGCAACAACCATTATCATATACAGGCGGTCCCCTAGTTACAAACATCCTTGTTTACAAAGGCATCTCCCCGTTCCGCCGCTCCGCGTCACGATCGCGGGCCACCGACAGACATCGAGTCCGCGGGACCCACGGGCACGCTCATGGAGTACGTGACGCGCGCCCACTAAGCCACGTCTTAAAGAGGACGTACAGGTATGCCCTCAAGTGGTGAACAGAGAATAAACAAATCGCTCTATGTAAGTTGCACCTGTTTATCTGCAGTCTTCTCTACTCTAACGTCTATAATTTAGAAAGCTTGTCTGAGCTTCCAGAAAGCAGGGGGGGTTTGGAAACTGAAGAGCCGATTGGAGGGAACTTCCAACACACTAATTCCAAGGCACGCGTACCTATAGAAATGGCTGTGTATCTAAGTGGGTGCTGTAGCGACCAACGGCTGGAACCGTGTCGGGTCAGAGCATGCCTGATGAAGGGGGTCCTGCGTGGCTCCGAAACATTGCGATCTGCTGTAACTATGCGATCGCTGGTTAAAGCTTTGGGACCTTCTCTGGAGATCCTTGGTGTTCTGGTGACATTTTTTGCTTTGATTGGAGGGAAGGGTCACACCCCCCCCCCCTTCACACAGAACACAGGGACAGAGCTGAGGCTGTCAATCAAAGGCTGTGTGCTGGGGATCCCTCCCCCTGTCACCTTTTATCTCTTGGTGTCAGGAAAAGGTGTCAGAAGTGACTCATGCTGATAGCAGAGGAAGGAGGCAGCTGACGGAAATGACACTTGGTGCTCTGGACTGAGACGAGTACACACTATAGAGGGATGTGCTTTGTTCATATTTCATGCCTGAGGTTTACAATCACTTTAATGAATACATAATTGCATTGGTTGATACTTTGTAATCTTTGCCTGGAGGTCAGCTTACTACAATCACGAACACACACATTAGTCTTCCTCATTGGACATGCCATCCTGGCTTCATCTACCAAGTCTGTGGAATAAATACTGACTCTACAAGACCCCCCCTCCCCCCCCCCCCCCCGGGTATAACACTCTGCGCTGCGGATCACGTTCGCACAATCTCATTAACATCTTCAACGCAAGACGAACACAGCGACAATCTCATGTCTATGACAGCAGTAGACAACCCTTCTGGTCGCACATTTCCTCTCACTTAGAGTAGATGGTAGGCCCGGTGCCAGGTTGACAGATCCTCACTAATACTTGCCTACAGCAAACTAAAACGTGAGCTGTTGTCATTAATTAGCAGCATTCTGTCTATGAGGGTGGAAGGTAATTAGCACCATTACTAATGACTTGGGAAATGTTTATGAAAGTCACTGGACAAAAAAAAAATAACCAAATGTAAGGACACTGAATGGGGGGGGGGGGGGGGGGGGCGGTGCAAAACAATGCAAAAAATAAATAAATAAATGCATGAAGTCCAAACAGAGCTTAAGGTACTTGAATAAAATCCTTTGTAATTGGAAATTAAAAGAAATACGAAATTCTATCCATGGTTAGAATATTTTGCACACTGGCACTTGGGGGAACAGAACAATAAAACAAGACCCATGGGGGTCCCAGAACAATGACACACTGACCACTGGGGATCCAGAACATTGACATCTGGGGGTTCAAAAACAATGACACGTTGACACTTGGGGGGATCCCGGACAATGATGCACTGACACTTGGGGGACCCCGGACAATGATGCACTGACTATTGAAGATCCAGAACAATGATACAATGACACTTGGGGATCCAGAACAATGATATAATGACACTTGGGGATCCAGAACAATGACAAACTGAAACTTGGGGATCCAGAACAATGACACATTGACAGTTGGGGATCCAGAACAATGACACTTGGGAATCTATAACAATGACACACTGACACTTGGGGGATCCCGGACAATGATGCACTGACTATTGGAGATCCAGAACAATGGTACACTGACACTTGGGGATCCAGAACAATGACACTTGGGGATCCAGAACAGTGATACAATGACACTTGGGGATCCAGACAATGATACAATGACACTTGGGGATCCAGAACAATGACACTTGGAGATCCAGAACAATGGTACACTAACACTTGGGGATCCAGAACAATGACACATTGACACTCGGGGGTCCAGAACAATGACACATTGACACTTGGGGATCCAGAACAATGACACTTGGGGATCCAGACAATGATACAATGACACTTGGGGATCCAGAACCATGACACTTGGAGATCCAGAACAATGGTACAATGACACTTGGGGATCCAGAACAATGACACACTGACACTTGGGGATCCAGAACAATGACACACTGACACCTGGGGATCCAGAACAATGGCACATTGACACTTGGGGATCCAGAACAATGACACTTGGGGATCCAGAACAATGATACAATGACACTTGGAGATCCAGAACAATGACTCACTGAAACTTGGGGATCCAGAACCATGACACTTGGGGATCCAGAACAATGATACAATGACACTTGGGGATCCAGAACAATAATACACCGACACTTGGGGATCCAGAACAATGATACAATGACACTTGGGGATCCAGAACAATGACACTTGGGGATCCAGAACAATGACACACTGATACTTGAGGACCCAGAACAATGACACACTGACACTTGGGGGATCCAGAACAATGACACACTGAGCCTTGAGGATCCAGAACAATGACACACTGACACTTGAGGGTCCAGAACAATGACACACTGACACTTGAGGGTCCAGAACAATGACACACTGACACTTGGGGGTCCAGAACAATGACACACTGACACTTGGGGGTCCAGAACAATGACACACTGACACTTGGGGGTCACTATAACTTTCCTGAATTGCAGGAAGAACCAATGATAGAGCCCCAACGCCCTATAAACTTTGCCTATGCTTTGACAAATAATAATCATTTGGAATGACTTGAGATGTATGTACTGATCTAGCTAAAATTAGAAAAAACATACAATCTATCCCCAACATGTATAATTAATCTCAAGGAAAAGCCAAGACTCTCTATAATGATACTCCACAGCAAAGACACTTTGTTTAACAAGCCCATCATTTAAGATTTAGATTTCCACCAACCGTAACAGGTCCAGCAATCGAGAAAACGTTTAACAAGTTTCCATCTGGATAGTTAAAAAAGCTGAAATTGCTCATTTGCAGTTATTTTAGCAGATTTTCACAGATAGATTTCCATTACATGCCTATCGGTACAGCTCTTCCCGGAAATGTCCCTGTTTTTTTTTTTTTTTTCCATAATTCAAAGAGGGTAAGATGACCCAATAACCTTTATTTTGCTAGTTTTTGTTTTTTTTTCTTGTTATATTAACAACAAAATTGTATGTGCAAAATCACAACAACATACTTGACATATTTTTATCTTTACAAGTACCCCCTTTAGATTTGCACATTTTTTGAGCTGTATTTGCAAAGTACACTGATGATTTCTGGATGATTAAAGTAAGCATGTTGACTTTAAAGTTCCAAAACTGCAGGCACACACATATCCGATGCCTAAAGGGTCATGCATTTACACGAGTGCCATACCTTTTAGACATTCTCAAGGACCCCGATGTCCCAGAGAAAAAGAATCACTTCAATTTCCTAAGATTGTCCCTTCCTGCTTTTGATCAATGAAGCTGTCTAAAGTATAGATTAAGATAAGAAAGGGGGCATGGCCAGACATGACTTCAAGAAAGGTATAGTAAAGCTCCTTAGGCTACCAAGATCTCTTCAATGTATGCAACCACATGTGTTGGCAGGTGCCAAGCATGTCTTCACGAAAGATCTAGTAGAGTTTCTTAGGCTAACGTGAGCTCTCCAAGGTATGTAACCACAATGCAGAATGCACAGGTGGAAGTCAAGCAGCCTTCGTTTTGGGCATTCATCCCTGGGCATACACGGCTTTAAAACATTAGTACGCCATTCAGTCACATCCAGCCACAGCAATTTTCAGTCTCTTAATGAGCTCTGCGAGCTGCCAACAGTGGGGCTGGACAGTGGACCTGTGCCTTCTCCCTGCACCAAATGCTGGGATCTCAAGCAGAAAAACTTTTACACATGCTTCCTATTCGGATGATGATTGGAAAGGGTGTCCTTTTCAGAACCTGCAGGGACAGGAAGTTAACCGACCAGGGGAAGTCAACTGGTAGTGAAGAACCTCTAACCAATAGTCAAGCCTGGGACAGTAGACAGAGGCAGATGCATGAATAGGTCTGGAGAGTAAAAAGGAGCACCCAATATCCATTGAATGCAAGTTGGAAGGGGAAGTTGTAATCGTGTATTAGCAACGTCTGCGAACACTGTTGAAATCTATCTTTCCACTCTCAGTGTTACAGACCACCACCTGTTTGGGATCCATCCTCGTTCATGGTTAGCATGCAGAAACAGCCCTGAGGAAGGGGTAGGCTTTGTTCCCCCGAAAGGCGAGGGAACAAAGGCTTGATCACTTGTTGCTACTTTCAATAAACGATTACAAATTCACCTACCAACATTTACGGGATAGCGGGCTCTCCTTTTAACCTACCTTTACCAGTACATGTGGAAACTCAAGGCTGAACCCAGAGGTAGCAGTCCAAACCCCCGAAGGGGGCCCACCACCATCTTCTTTTAATTTGGGCATAAATCATTGGAAGAGAGCTCTTTACACGCACATGAACTTTAATCGCACCCCAGTCTTAGTCCGTAGGGGTCAATATTGAGTTCTGGGAAGGCTGTCCACAAGGTTTAGGAGTGTTTCTATGGAGATGTTTGACCATTCTTCCAGAAGTGCATTGGTGAGGTCAGGCACTGATGTTGGACTGGCTGAAATTAGTCTTCGCTCTAATTCATCCCAAAGGTGTTCTATTGGGTTGAGGTCAGAACTATGTGCCGGCCAGTAAAGTTCCTCCATCCCAAACTCGCTCATCCATGTCTTTATGGACCTTGCTTTGTGCACTGGTCCAAATCATTTGGTAGAGGGAGGACTATGGTGTGGGGTTGTTTTTCAGGGGTTGGGCTTGGCCCCTAAGTTCCAGTGAAGGGGACTCTTAAGGCATCAGCGTACCAAGACATTTTGGACAATTTCATGCTCCAAACTTTGTGGGAGTTTGGGGATGGCCTCTTCCTGTTCCAGCATAACTGTGCACCAGTGCACAAAGCAAGGTCCATAAAGACATGGATGAGGAACCTGACTGCCCAGCAGCTTCACCTCTTCTAGGAAGGCCGTCCACAAGGTTTAGGAGTGTGTCTGTGGGAATGTTTGACCATTCTTCCAGAAGCGCATTTGTGAGGTCAGGCACTGATGTTGGACGAGAAGGCATAGCTCACACTCTCCGCTTTAATTCATGCCAAAGGTGTTCTATCGGGTTAAAGTCAGAACTCTTGTGCAGGACAGTCAAGTTCCTCAACCCCAAACTCACTCATCCACACTATATTGCCAAAAGTATTTGGCTACCCCTCTAAATAATTTGGTGGAGGGGAGGTTGTGGTGTGGGGTTGTTTTTCAGGGGTTGGGTTTGGCCCCTTAGTCCCAGTGAAAGGAACACTTAAGGTGTCAGCACACCAAGACATTTTGGACAATTTCATGCTCCCAACTTTGTGGGAACAGTTTGGGGATGGCCCCTTCCTGTTCCAACATGACTGCGCACCAGTGCACAAATCAAAGTTCATAAAGACATGGATGAGTGAGTTTGGGGTGGAGAAACTTGACTGGCCTGCACAGAGTCCTGACCTCACCCTGATAGAACACTTTTGGGATGAAATAGAGTGGAGACTGCGAGTCAGGCCTTCTTGTCTACATCAGTGCCTGACCTCACGAATGCTCTTCTGGAAGAATGGTCAAACATTCCCATTGACACTCTCCTAAACCTTGTGGAATGCCTTCCCAGAAAAGTTGAAGCTGCTGTAGCTGTAAAGGGTGGGCCAACTCAATATTGAACCCTACGGACTAAGACTGGGATGCCATTAAAGTTCATGTGTGTCTAAAGGCAGGCGTCACAATACTTTTGACAATTTAGTGTACCCATTGACCAACGACTGGTTGAGTCAGATCAATGTGATATCCAACCCTAAACAGGTCTGGAGAGGAAAGAGGTAGCAATAGTTAGGTATCTAAGGAAGGAACATGAAGGAATATATGTGCCGTGTTGGTTTGGGGGATAAGGAGGAGCTCTATGAAGCTTCAAGCAAGAGAGAAAGTGGCGTTAGTAGCACTGAAGCAGTGTTCCCACCCTTGCAATACGTTCTTTTCAGGACGCTACCTGTTCCTGTTGCCCAGCTGGGCAGGGTAATAGGGTTTTTGAAGGCCATTAACAACAGTTAATGTTTAATTTGAGGAGCTGTTTCAGGTTAGGCATCCCTGTGGTAGTAGGTCAAGTTACGTTTCACTTGGTATGTGGAGTTAAGAAGGTATTGTCCCCAAAGTGTTGTCATGCAACTAAGGGCCTAGTGTGCATGATACTAGTTGGTATGTGTTAAAGATGACCCTCAAAGGTCATCTTGGTCCCAATTCTGGTCATTTAGTGTTTATATTTATGGCTGTTAATGTGAACTTGCCTAATATTTTATAAATGTCTACAAAATCCAAACTTGGGCAATTATTTGAGAAACAGAGATGGACAGATTCTGTCTGGCCTTGGTGACTCCAGACCATATACAATACCCTTGTCAAGGTTTCTGAAGGCAGCGTTTGACCCCAAAAGGAAGCTGAATGACATTTTCAAACATGGTGACCTTAGTTCTACCCGGCACTGCTGGTAAAGCAACTGATCAGAACATTTTCCAGACAGAGACCCCGTAGAGATTTCCTATTTCCTCATTTCAACAAGAAAACAACATTAAATAATAAGATGTTCCGAGCCGTACCTTTCTCACAGTGGGCTCCGGTAAATCCAGGAGGACAGGCACACTTGTTAGGGGCCACACAGGTTCCACCATATCGGCACCCTTCCTCGCAGAAAGCTGGAAAAAAAAATTCTCAATTTAACATCCCTCATCCTTAATACAACGAGACATATAAGGAGAACATATTTTAATTTTTCAGATTCCAGCAGTGTTTGAGTGTGACATCAAGTAAAACTGCTTTATCCAGTGACTGCCAATAAAATTTTACATGCCACCGCCTTTGTGAGTTCCCTTAAGACTAAAGTTTTAGAGAGCTTAAAACTCCACTAGAGATAAATTTTGCCCCAACGTGGAGACTTCTCTCACTTCTTCTTCTGGAAGCACAACAGGAAGTGGAAGGAAATCTCCTTCATTACCAGAGGTTAAAAGCTACAAGAACTTACTATTATCAAAACTTCCTGTTACAGAAGATTTCTCTTCTCCTGGTGACAAGTGTAAAATTTGGCATTTTCCATTATTTTGGACTCATTCACATGGGTGGCTGAGGGGCTGTAAAACAAATGGTCCCTGAAGTTTCGCTTTAATCCAGAAAGCAGTAATGCATGATAAGATGAAAGATGCAGCACACCGCTAGCTCAAAAGGTGAAGTGGAATGTAAATGGCCTCAGCCTTGCACTCCCCCTAAGCCACACCCCTGATGGTTTTCTCCCCACCCACTGCAGAGGTGACCTCCTAGGTCTAAGCCCCAGTGGACGAAACGTGTCAGTAGGCATGGCTTTGGAGCAGTTCAAGGCTGAGGCCATTTTCATTCCTCTTCACCTGTTGAGCAACCGTGTGCGGTGTCCTTCATCTCCTCATTCCTAGTAGTTATGTCCTGGAACTGTGACTCTCATGCCACAGCCTGACATACACTAGAGAACCAAAGTATAGAAATAGGACTTCAAAGGTGTTGAAACCTCCAGTATACAAACATTTAAAAAAAAAAAATGTATTTATTACAAAATTGGTTAAAAGGTAACATGGGGGATGTACCCCTAAAAACATGAAAATCTTCCACCACCCATATCTCAAACAAAACACCCCTGATAAAATAAGTCCTTTTCTATGGATATTTGAAGAGTGAAATTGAGTTCATATGCAATAAATACATCAAAAATGATTTCCACATATAGGAAGGATAACTCATGCTGACGCGTTTCGCTTTAAGGGTTAAGTGAATATAAAGCAGAACTTGTCTCTGTAGGATCTAGTGAGTGCACAAATCAATTTTCCCAATGTGACCAAGCACAAGGCAGGTTATATGATGGTATCCAAGAGACACTAGGTGGATGCCACAGAGCGGAAAGCCCCACCAGGGAGCCATGAACACAGTCCATCAAGAAAGAGGAAAAGGAAAATGGCTTCTTAATTGGTCAAATCCGAAAGGCACTAGCCTGTCTATATCCCACAGTAAACTTCAGATTTCAAGTAACATCCTAATGCAGAAAATCTGAAGAAACAAGTACAATTGGCACACCAACACCTGAAAAATGATAGCTACTGCTCCAGGATGTGTCTACATAAGGTCGCTCCTTAGGGCTTACAGCCCTGATAAAGGAACCACAGATCCCAAAAATGTGTTGGTATATATATATATATATATATATATACATATATATATATATTTATATATATATATATATATATATATATATATATAAAAAGTAAAAAAAAAATATATATATATATGTGTATATATATATATATATATATATATATATATATATATATATATATATATATATATATATATATATATATATAATAAAAAAAATATATATGTGTATATATATATATATATATATATATATATATATATATATATATATATATATATATATATATATATATATATATATATATATATATATAAAATAAAATATATAATAAAATAATAATAATAAAATAATATATATATATATATATATATATATATATATATATATATATATATATATATACATATACAGTTTATACAAATATGCATATATATATATATATATAAAATGAGCTTCATAATAACATAGTGCTTTGTAGGGCGCAGGCACTCCCTCTCCTGGTAGAATGGAGCGACTGTTGATCGTGATCTTCCCTAAGTAGCCAGTAACTAGACTGATGGCTGTCCCAGACCTTGCACCTCCAGGAACAAGTCACCAAGCCAAGATAGCTCCTGTACAGTATGTCCATACTGAAAAATTCCCTACAACCACTTGTTGCCCAGGGCAGTTTTGACATATTTTGCATACATGCATTTTTTTCTTTTTTTTGCTAGAAAATTACTTACAAGCCCCAAACATTCTAGATTTTCTAAAAGCAAAGATACTGGAGAATAAAATGATGGTTGTTGCAAATTTTTTTATGCCACACAATATTTGCGCAGCAATTTATCAAATGCAATTTTTCAGGGCAAATACGCTAAAATGAATTGTAGTGCACACAAACACAATATGATACCCACTTTTTTTTTTGTAAAATATAAAATTTGATGTACAGTAGCATTAAGTAAATAGATAACAAACATGTCAAGATTTTAAATTGTGCATGCCTTTGAAGTGGGGACAAACTATGGTACCTTCATTTTTTCATAGGCAAATCTTAAAAAAAGCTTTACAGGCTACTAGTTTAGATTTAAAAGTGAGCTATGGCATTAGAAATATTGTTCTCATACCAATATTCGCTGTGAGACCTCACATGTGTGGTGCACTGTTTACAGATGCATGTGAGACCTACGTGCATGTTTGTATTTATACATGAGCACTGGGGGAGGTGCTTGTCTTTTTTTTTTTTATTATTATATTTTTACACTTTTTTTTCATTCAACTTTATTGCTATTACAAGAGGGGGGGAACAACACCCTTTGTGATAACTTGGGCAGTGATGGGTACCTCCAATTGAGAGCTCAATGATATATATTAGACCCCTGATCCCTCATCTGCCCTCAAAGGCAGCCAATCAAACAGAGGTCTGTTTGATAGGCTGCTTCTTTGGCCATACCAGCCAGGTAAACACCGGACTGCAACTGGAACCAGAAGTGACAAAATCCTCATCTCTTCTGGCTTCATTTGTCATAGAGAAGTTGGAGGAATGGATGTTCCTCCTGCTCCTCTGTGCACAGGTGACCCGGCTGCTTACAGTGGTCCCGGCGCTGCCCAGTGGAACCGGAGAGCCAGAGAATGGTAGCAGGGCGGCGGCAGGACGGGCGGGCTCTTCTGTGTGCTGTAAAAGGGATCAGATGGCTGTATAGCCTCTCAGATAACATTCACTAGAAACCAGTGGCAGCTGGTGCTGTGTATTTTGGGGGGGGGGGCAAGACACCCTTCGGCATCCACCAACCCCCCCACCTGTCGGTCAGTAGCTCGTCTTGCACTTACCCCATCTAACAGCTTTGGTTCCTTCCTGCTTCTCCTTCTCCATGGCGGTGGCTTCCTCCTCGGGGGCTTCACCCTGCATCTACGGCCTCACGGCGGCTTTGTCCTCGGAGGCTTCTCTCCTCCTTACCTTTGCGGCTTCCCTCCTCCTTCCCTCGGTGGCCAATATGATCACTTCTCCGCTCGGCAAATCGGGTCTCTCCCGCTTTCTGATTGGCCACTAGGAGAATCACGAAGACAATTGCTATTGTCACACAACTGGGTGGGCTCAGGGCACAGTGCTCTGCGCCCCGAGCACACCCTTTTTTTAAGCCAATTAGAGCCTCAGATTCTAATCATGTGCTTAAAAAAAAAAAAAACCCTTGGAATCCATGCGTCCGGTGCCCTGCATGTAGATGTAGATTAGGGGGCCGAACGCATGGATTGCGGGGGGGGGTTGGCGCCCCTAATGGATGGGCCGCCACTGCTAGAAAGCCAATCACGGCAGCCATGATTCCTGGTATAGCTGCTTCCTCCTGAGGCTGTATAAATACGTCCTCTGGGCTGGAAGTGGTAAAGCGTAGAATCAAAGACACACCAGTCAATGAGCACACACACAAAAAACTGAATTGTCATTTCTTTTGTTATCTTTTCTTAAAAAGTACCGGAAACCACCACATTGTTTATTAATAAGACTCTTAATCATCTGCCGTTGCGCACTCCATCACAATTTATTTGCAACATCGCACAATAAACTCCGACGATTTTTCTGCCATCTGCGAGCCGAGGCGCTCCGCTTTCATCTATATTTACCCGTTCTGATTAATATTTATCTCTACGTGGGTTTTTATTGGGTGTTAATGTTGACAATGACGTACGGATATTGCGTTTGCCTGTAAAAAATGGAGACTATATATCGCCATCCCTTCCGCATTAATGTCTCGGTTATTTCATTGTGTTGCGGAGCGCACCTGACATTTAGTACAGATTATAAACTGGAAATAAATATATTCCATTCATATTTTAAATAATGCAGCAGAGAATTCAGCAAACGGCAGACGAGTCTGAAACTGCAACACAGCATCCAAGTCTATCATAACAGCGATTAAGTTAATGTCGATGCGGGCTTGGCTTCCTGAAATGGGCAAAAGTCAAATAAAAAAATAAACACCTTATGGGCACGCTCCCGAGTCCAGTATTTACGTCCATAGACACAGAATGCCCGACTCGGCCCCGCCCCCCCGGTGCCCACGTCATTAGATTTGATTGACAGCAGCGGGAGCCAATGGCTGCTCTGCTATCAATCTATCCAATCAAAGCTGAGAACCCCCAAGCAGAGAGGGAAGGAATGGGCTCAGGTGAGTAAAACGGGTGGGAGGCCGGTCAGTGTCTGAAGTTTTTTCACCTTAATGCAACCCCTTTAACTTTGTGAACATGAAAACTGGTGGCTGCTCCAGTATCTCTTCTATTGGATGAAACTACACAGGCCAGCCTTTGCTCCCCATGTGCATCAATGAGGCCGCCCATAACCCTGTTGCTGGTTGGCCGGTTTTCCTTCCTTGGGCCACTTTTGGTCGGTCCTGAACACTGCAGACCAGGAACATCCCACAAAAACTTTTTTGGAGTTGCTCTGACCCAGTCGTCTAGCTATTACAATTTTGCACATGTGAAAGTTGGGAAGATTTCTCCTCACTTCCTTTCTCAGAGATGCAACAGGAAGTTAGAAGTAATCTAGAGAAAGCAGAAAACATTTCCCTCTTAAGCCTCGTGCACACGATCGGACTTCAAACAAACTTTTCCGTGGATTTCTGTCCAAAGGGCGTTGGCTGTGAACTTGGTATGCATACACACGGCAGGACTTTTTCAGCCAACTTTCACCAAATCACGTGGTTTTTCAGCTCTTTACCACCACCCTTTGGTCAACTTCTGTATTGTTGTCTGATCTTTTGCATTGGTTCTGAGCAGGCGTGTTTGTACTTTGGACTAAAGTCCGATGGATTTGTGTACACACGATCGGACTAGCGGACGTAGGACTTTTGTTGCAGGAAAGTTTGTCTGTTCGCGCAGCCAACATTTGTCCGATGAAAACTGAAAAAGTTTGTCCGATGGAGCGTACACACGGTCGGATGTTGCCTTAAAACAGGTAATTTGCATGTTTGTTGTCAAAAAGTCTGATCGTGTGTATGGGCCTTAAGACTATTAGAACTTTATAAAGTTGGAAAATGATATACAAAGATATCCAAAGCCTGTAATATGCCAGTCAGTCACTGTTCAGTCACCTATTAAGAAGTGGAAAATGTAGGGATCTCTTGATACCAAGCCAAGGTCAGGTAGGCCAAGAAAGATTGCAGCCACAAATGCCAGAAGAATTGTTCGGGATACAAAGAAAAACCCAAAGGTAACCCCAGGAGAAATACAGGCTGCTCTGGAAAAAGATGGTGTGGTTGTTTGAAGGAGAACACAATACGATGATACTCTAACAAAAATGAGCTGCATGGTCCAGTTGCCAGAAAGAAGCCTTTACTGCGCCAATGCCACAAAAAAAGCCCGGTTACAATATGCCCGACAACACCTTGACACGTCTCACAGCTTCTTGGCACATTCTAATCTGGAGAGACAAAACCAAAATAGAGCTTTATGGTCACAATCATAAGCACTTTGTCTGGGGAGGGGTCAACAATGCCAACAAGAATACCATCCCCACTGTGAAGCATGGTGGTGGCTCACTGATGTTTTGTGGCGGGTGAGCTCCACAGGCACAGGGCATCTTGTGAAAATTGATGGCAAGATGAATGCAGCACGTTATCGGAAAATACTGGCAGACAACTTGCATACATCTGCAGAAAAGCTGCACATGGGACGCTCTTGGACTTTCCAGCATGACAATGACCCTAAGCACAAGGCCAAGGTGACCCTTCAGTGTGTTTACAGCTGAAAAAGGTGAAGGTTCTGGAGTGGCCATCACAGTCTCCTGACCTTAATATCATCGAGCCGCTCTGGGGAGATCTCACACGTGTGGTTCATGCAAGACGACCAAAGACTTTCCGTGACCTGGAAGCATTTTGCCAAGCAGAATGGGCAGCTGTACCCCCTGAAAGAACTTGGGACCACATAGACAACTATTACAGAAGACTGACCGCTGTCATTGATGCTAAAGGGGGCAATACACAGGATTGAGAACTAAGGGGATGCAGACTTTAGAACGTGGGGGGGGGGGGGCATTTTATTGGTTTACTTGTTGCCATGTTTTTTTTTATGATTATATAATTCTATTATGACTACAGAATAGCAGAAATAAAAGAATTGGGTTTGGCTGCTCACTCAGGTTTTCTTTAACCACTTCAACACCGGGCACTTTCACCCCCTTCCTGCCCAGCCCAATTCATAGCTTTTAGAGCTGTCACACTTTTGAATGACAATTGCGCGGTCAAGCAACGCCGTATCCATATGAAATTGTTATCATTTTTCTTCACACAAATATAGCTTTCTTTTTGTGTATTTATTCACCACTGGCCTTTTTTTTTTTTTTGCTAAATATACTAAAAATAGACCAAAAATTTAAAAACAAAAAACGAACATGTTTTTCTTTGTTTCTGTAATAAAATTTTGCAAATAAATAAACCTTCTTTATAAATGTACACCAAATCGTATACTGCTACATTTCTTTGGTGAAAATAACCCAAATCAGTGCATATTATTTAGTCTGTAGGAAAGTTATAGAGTCCACAAACTATGGGATATACTGTATATCTAAAAATGAAATCGATCCTGGTGTACTGACGGCCGTTCTCATTTCTTGAGACTTGAAAATGCCAGGACGGTACAAAAATCCCCCAAATGATCTCTTTTTGGAAAGTAGACAGTCTGAGGTATTTATGAAGAGGCATGGCAAGTTTCTTTGTAATTTTTTTGTCACAATTTATTGCAAAATGAAGATTTTTTTAAATTTTTTTTTTCCCACACGGTCACTAGTGCAGTACAACATCATCTTATAACTAGTGTGCCAGTGATCAGGGGATACTGACTGGTGACAGTATTACTTTTTAAATTACAGGTTTTCCTTTTTTTTCTTAAGACGCTGTGACCAGAGTAGCTGTTACCATAGTAACACTGTACTACTTTTGTAAATAAATTTTTTTTTTGAAAAATAATTTTTATTGTTTTTAGAAAAAACACTTATAATCAGGGCCTTTTTTCAGCGAGAACGCGGGAGAATGCAGTTTCGGCACCTCCAGCACTGAATGTATGTAATAGCATGGGGTGTGGGGTGTGCTGGAGGGTCTATTGATGTTGTCTGCTGGGGGATCTATTGTCACTGGTGGGGATCTGATTTTGTGTGAGGGTCTATTGTTGCTGAAGGGGAATCTATTGTTGCTGGGGGGTCTTATGTTGCTGGCTGCTGGGAGATCTGTTGTTGCTGCTCTGGGGGGGGGGTCTAATGTTGCTTGGGTTGATATTTTGTTACTGGGTGTGATATTTTATTGTGGGTGGTTCACTGTTGCTGCGGGGAATCTATTGTTGTTGGGGTGGAGTCCATTATGGCTGGGGGAGTGTATTGTTGTGTGGGGATCTATTGCTGGGATTCTATTGTTGCTGGCTGCAGGGGATCTATTTTACTGCTTTTCTTTTTATCATTACCATGTTTCATACAAATGATTTAGCACCACAAAATGATACTTGGTTCTGTACTCTCTAAAAGGGGCAGTACTGGTAGGTGGGTAGGGGGTGGAATCAAGGGACGGTGGTCAGAGGTGGGTAGGGGGCAGAGACAAGGGGTGACTCAGACGGGGGGAGTTCCTGCACCCATTCTCCGAGAAAAAAAGCTCTGTTTATAATATACTACAAACAGTAAGGACCACTCACCACAATACAGGGAGTCATCCTAAAAATGAAGAATGAAAAGAAAACAGAAAACAAAGTGCATTACATTAAGTCACCAACACGAACATTGCTTAAATAAAATATTTACAAAAATGTGAGGGGTGTACTCACTTTTGAGAGATACTGTATAAGTAACCATTTTTACTAAATTACATTTTTTTAATTCAGTGTGTATTGATATTAGTTGTGATTGGCCACAGCTAATCACATGGTACAGATGGACTGTGACTGACCCTGTCTGTACCATGTGATCACTGTGACCAATCACAGCTTAAAGCGGAGTTCCACCCAAAAGTGGAACTTACGCATTAATCACTCCTCGCCCCCTGACATGCCACATTTGGCATGTCATTTTTTTTTGGGGGGGGGGGGTGTAATCTTTTTTTTCGTGGGATTTCCTGTTCCACATCCTGCTTCCTATCTTCAGCCGCCTAGGCAAATCCTTCTCTCGCCCTAGGCGGCCCCTCCCCGCCAGCAATCTTCTGGGACCCAACTCAGGTCCCAGAAGATCAGCTGGCCAATAGGAGAGCGGGGCGCGACTCGCGCATGCGCAGCGCTAATCACACATGCGTAGTGCACGCCCAGCCGTGAAGCCATAAGCTGTCACGGCCGGGTGCCCACAGTTATCATGATGGCGTCGAAGAAGAGGAGGGGGTAAGGAGCTAGCCTCCGGGCAGCCACATCGCTGGACCATGGGGCAGGTCAGTGTCGGCTTATTAATAGTCAGCAGCTATGCTTTTTGTAGCTGCTGACTTTTAATAAACTAAAAAAAAAGGGTTGGAACTCCACTTTGAGACACAACTGTACACAATGAATGGCATGAAATGAAGCCATCTATTGTGTACAATTGTCATGTGATCTGCTGTGATCCAGTGGACACAGACGGTGACAAATCGCACCGCAGTGCAGCTCATGGGGCAAGGAGCATTCAGAGAGGACATCCGCCGGGAATGACGAATGGTTAAAAATGGTACATAGTGTATTTTACCAATTCTCCAAGGGGATGCAAACTTTTGAGCAAAGTTTAGAGAATTATATATAACTTCCCCAAAAATATTACTTGTGACTAAACCAGACACATAACCTTTTATTCTTTTTTTCTTTTATTCAATAGGTATTGTTGTTCACTTTAAAGTTTAGGAACGATCCAAAACCAAAAGTCTGAAAAACACAGTTTCCATTTTCTAAATATAAAAAGCGTACATTGCCATTACATCAATTGTCGCCTGTACTTTAATGCAAAAAAAAGACCAAGCATTCACATAACCGGATGACATCACTTCTAATAGGCACTGCTTTAAAGTCACCATTAAATTGCTTTAAAACCTACAAAATGGGCAATTTTGCAAAAAGGCAATAATAATCCTTTTCCGCTCAGAATACGGCGGTTTTCTCTCTAAACCAAATACCGTGGGTTTTTTTTCCGGCCTCACAGTGAAGTCATACTCTATCTACAAAACTCAGAGCCTTCATGTTTAATGCACAAACATCTTGTACCTGCAAAACGGCAAACTATTCCTTTCATACAAAACAAAAACAATATAGAAGACGACAGATATTCCGAGTTCCACCAGTGACTCCATATGGCAGACAAGCAGTTTGACAAAAGGTGTTTTTGTGTCTGTTTAAAACCCAGTTCAGCGCCCCACCTCTCCGACTGATGGAGCTGTGCGGTGTGCTGCACTCTGACTGGCTGCCTCTGATCACAGGGCAAACATCTGCATTGCAAATGGAAGGTTTTTAGAAGCACAGCTGTTATCTGAGTGTAGCACAACACCACCTGGGAGCAGGCAGGCA
>JBBGZY010002412.1:0-137038 GCA_037952925.1 Lithobates clamitans
CCCACCGATCAGTGATCAATAACCAGCCTGTATCTCATGACTTTCACCTTCCCCCGATCAGTGATCAATAACCAGCCTGTATCTCATGATTTTCACCCCCCTCCCCCTCGATCAGTGATCAATAACCAGCCTGTATCTCATGATTTTCCCCTCCCCCCCGATCAGTGATCAATAACCAGCCTGTATCTCATGATTTTCTCCTTCCCCCGATCAGTGATCAATAAGCAGCAATTTCCTCCGCTTTCTACAATACTTCTTTGTCTTCCATTATAACCTCCTTATTCACTTATCAATACTCTGTATTGCTGATTATCAGTAATCACCAATCTTCATTCTTTTATCAATAACCTCCCATTGATATTCATTCATTTCTTATAGATCTCATCGATCACCGATCAATATATTTACCTATAAACGGAATAATCTTTTCCTGTCAGTGATCATCCACCTATCAGTGATCAGTATCTGGTCACCTGATCACACGCCACCCAACGTTTACCAATCAATCATTTCTCTGATCATACCTCTGTTAGGCCGATCAATAACTATTATCCACAATCACTACCCGTATACTGTATACTCATTGTTCACTCACTGTATAGAGGGAGGAGAGATACATCTATATGTGTAAACATTGTTTATAAACATTGATCAAACGGGAGATAGATACAAAGTAACATTGTTTATAAACATTGATCAGACTGGAGATACAAAGTAACATTGTTTATAAACATTGATCAGACGGGAGATAGAGAGATACAAAGTAACATTGTTTATAAACATTGATCAGACAGGAGATAGAGAGATACAAAGTAACATTGTTTATAAACATTGATCAGACAGGAGATAGAGAGATACAAAGTTACATTGTTTATAAACATTGATCAGACGGGAGATGGAGAGATACAAAGTAACATTGTTTATAAACATTGATCAGACGGGAGATAGAGAGATACAAAGTAACATTGTTTATAAACATTGATCAGACGGGAGATAGAGAGATACAAAGTAACATTGTTTATAAACATTGATCAGACGGGAGATAGAGAGATACAAAGTAACATTGTTTATAAACATTGATCAGACGGGAGATAGAGAGATACAAAGTAACATTGTTTATAAACATTGATCAGACGGGAGATAGAGAGATACAAAGTAACATTGTTTATAAACATTGATCAGACAGGAGATAGACCTTTTTTTTATATTTTCTATTTTTCCAAAAGCGGCTAAAACAATTGTTTAAAATGGTGAATAAAAGAATAATAATAATAAAAAGAAATGTTCCGGCTAAACGAATCAGATAATAAAAATAGGATTAAATGCCCAGAAAATGTTAAAAACTGTTTTATCTCTCCCCCTCCCCCTTCCTGTGGGGTGTTATGTGGGTGTATTGCACTTTGTGTACACTAGGTGGAGCCATTATAACATTTAATGAGAAATCCAGCTCTGCCCAATAAGGGTGAAGAACCAGAAATGGACAGCAGGGGGCGAGCGTGTATTCTGGAATATATCTATTCACCATTGACTGTCCATTATATACATTCCACTTCATCCCGATAGTCAGATGGAGTTTTAGTGATTTTACTTCCCTGAAGGCCTCTGGGAAAAAAATAGACCAAAAGCCGTTTCCTCTTCTATAGATCTGCCTCTGAGTACCCTTATCCACCGGGAAGATTTACCCCCATTCCTGACCAGGCCATTTATTGCCTTGTGGCACTGCGTTACTTTAACTGACAATTGCGCTGTCATGCGACGCTGTACCCAAATACAATTTACAGTATCTGACAAAAGTAAGTACACCCCTCAGTGACATGTTTGTAAATCTTTTCTTCTATCTTTTCATGTGACAACACTGAAGAAATGACACTTGTCTACAATGTAAAGTAGTGAGTGTACAGCTTGTATAACAGTGTAAATTTGCTGTCCCCTCAAAATAACTCAACACACAGCCATTAATGTCTAAACCGCTGGCAACAAAAGTCAGTACACCCCTAAGTGAAAATCTCCAAATTGGGCCCAATTAGCCATTTTCCCTCCCCGGTGTCATGTGACTCGTTAGTGTTACAAGGTCTCAGGTGTGAATGGGGAACAGGTGTGTTAAATTTGGTGTTATCGCTCTCACTCTCTCATACTGGTCACTGGAAGTTCAACATGGCACCTCATGGCAAAGAACTCTCTGAGGATCTGAAAAAAGAATTGTTGCTCTACATAAAGATGGCCTAGGCTATAAGAAGATTGCCAAGACCCTGAAACTGATCTGCAGCACGGTGGCCAAGACCATACAGCGGTATAACAGGACAGGTTCCACTCAGAACAGGCCTCACCATGGTCCACCAAAGAAGTTGAGGTCACGTGCTCAGCGTCATATCCAGAGGTTGTCTTTGGGAAATAGACGTATGAGTGCTGCCAGCATTGCTGCAGAGGTTGTAGGGGTGGGGGGGTCAGCCTGTCAGTGTTCAGACCATACGCCGCACATTGCATCAAATTGGTCTGCATGGCTGTCATCCCAGAAGGAAGCCTCTTCTAAAGATGATGCACAAGAAAACCCGCAAACTATTTTCTGAAGACAAGCAGACTAAGGAGATGGATTACTGGAACCATGTCCTGTGGTCTGATGAGACCAAGATAAACGTATTTGGTTCAGATGTTGACAAGCGTGTGTGGGGGCAACCAGGTGAGGAGGACAAAGACAAGTGTGTCTTGTCTACAGTCAAGCATGGTGGTGGGAGTGTCATGGTCTGGGGCTGCATGAGTGCTGCCGGCACTGGGGGGCTACAGATCATTGAGGGAACCATGAATGCCAACATGTACTGTGACATACTGAAGCAGAGCATGATCCCCTCCCTTCAGAGACTGGACCGCAGGGCAGTATTCCAACATGATAACCACCCCAAACACACCTCCAAGACCACCACTGCCTTGCTAAAGAAGCTGAGGGTAAAGGTGATGGACTGGCCAAGCATGTCTCCAGACCTAAACCCTATTGATCATCTGTGGGCAGAGGCGGCTCTAGACTTTGTGAGGCCTTAGGCAAAACTTAGACACGAGGCCCCACTCACTCCCATAATGGGAAAAAAAAATTCAAGGGATGAAAATGAACTGTATTAGGAGGGTACAGTATAGGCGAGTGGACAGTGCAGGGGGGTAGGTGAGTGGGAATAATAAAGATATATTTTCCTCAAGCAGAGCTGCACAGGGAAGCTGCTCTCACAGATCCTACCAATTCTGGTAGAAATAAAAGGGGGATGGGTGGAGAAGGAAGGAAGGAGAAAGAAAGAAAGAAAGAGAGGGGGGTGGAGGAAGAAGGGAAGGAAGAGCATCGCCTACATCAGTGTACTCACTGGGAGGCAGGAGGGACTGGATGGAAGGATGAATGAATGGATGGATGGATGGATGGATGGATGGATGGATCAGACTCCCCTTGTCCTTTTCTCTTTGCTGGGCTTCAGCTTGAATCTTCCCGCCCACACATCCCCTTCTCTGAGGCAGAACACAGAACACTGCCGAGGAGAGTGGGCGGGGCAGACACAGGAGGAGAGGGCGGGAGGAGGAGGGGCAGAAGCTCTCTCTCCTCTTCTGTCTGGCTGTGCGGGCAGCAGGGGGAGGGGGGAGATCGGTCAGAGCTCTACTGAGCGGCTCTCCCTCCCTGTCTGTGATCCGGAGCTCCGATCACAGGTCTCACTCGCAGCCCGTATCGCTCCCTGTAGCAAAGTGAGGGGATACAGGACTGTGTGATGGCGGAGATCTCTGCTGCTGGAAGGGGCGGCTCTCTAATTAGGTAAACTAGCCAGCTGTGCGAGGCCCCTGTGAGTGCGAGGCCTGAGGCCACCGCCTATTTCGCCTAATTAGAGAGCCGCCTCTGTCTGTGGGGCATCCTAAAACGGAAGGGAAGGTGGAGGAGCACAAGGTCTCTAACATCCACCAGCTCCGTGATGTCATCATGGAGGAGGGGAAGAGGACTCCAGTGACAACCTGTGAAGCTCTGGTGACCTCCATGCCCAAGAGGGTTAAGGCAGTGCTGGAAAATAATGGCGGCCACACAAAATATTGACACTTTGGGCCAAATTTGGACATTTTCACTTAGGGGTGTACTGACTTTTGTTGCCAGTGGTTTAGACATTAACCACCTGGGATCCGCACTATGGCCGAATGACGGCCACAGCACGGACCTGAATTCCCGGGAGGCCATCATATGACGGCCTCCCCTGTACACACGCTCTGCGCGCACCGTGATCACCGAGTCACTGAGACTCGGGTGATCACCGATCTAAGGAAGGGGCCGGTCCCGGCCCTTTACCATGTGATCAGCTGTCAGCCAATGACAGCTGATCACATGATGTAAACAAAAGATCGGTAATCGTTTTTTTTTTTTTCTACTCACGCTGACAGCGTGAGTAGAAAAAAAAAGCTGATCAGGGACATCGGTCCTGAAGTGGAAGAGGCACATCTGCCTCATCAGTGCCATCTAACAGTGCCACCTATCAATGCCCATAAGTGCCAGCTATCAATGCCCACCAGTAGTGCCAATCACTGCCGCCTATCAGTGCCCATCACTGCCGCCTCATCAGCGGACATCAATGAAGGAGAAAAATTACCTGTTTTAAATTTTTTATAACAAAATATAAAAAAAATTAAATTTTTTTTTTTTTTTAATTCTGTTTTTTACATTTTTTTAACAAAAAGTAAAACTGCAGAGGTGATCAAATACCACCAAAAGAAGCTCTATTTGTGGTGAAAAAAATGATAAAAATTTCATATGGATACAGTGTTGTATGAACGCGCAATTGTCATTCAAAGTGCGTCAGCGCTGAAAATTGGTCTGGATAGGAGGGGGGTTTAATTGCCCAGTAAGCAAGTGGTTAATGGCTGTGTGTTGAGTTATTTTGAGGGGACAGCAAATTTACACTGTTATACAAGCTGTACACTCACTACTTTACATTGTAGACAAGTGTCATTTCTTCAGTGTTGTCACATGAAAAGATAGAAGGAAAGATTTACAAACATGTCACTGAGGGGTGTACTTACTTTTGTGAGATGAGAAATAAAAGAACTCCTGCGCTGACACTGCTGCAACACCTATGTGACTGATCCAAACAGACAAAATTGCATAAGTAAAAGTGAGTGGTAGTTGCGCTGTGACAAAAGGAAAAGGGGAAGAGGAAGTGGAAGGGGCTAAGTAAGATGCATAAAGAGGTGAGCAAAAATAAGTGCGGCCACACAAGCACTAAATACAAATACACTGAAAAAACAAAGGTGCTAACATAAATAAATGATTAAAATAAGTGTAAATAGCAATGATAAACCACTCAAAAAAATATTGATAAAATAATATCTCAAAAAATAGTCCAAGTGCATGAGGGCTAGTATCAAACTAGCACATAGGTGACAACTCAGCAAGCTGATAGTGACAAATCCAAATGGATGAATAGATGACAGTCCCACCATCAAATAGTACAAAATTCCCAAATGATAAACAGTTCCAAAACACAGGGGGGGGAATCTTCAGTGGGGACACCTCTGTGTTTGCAAGCAGCTCACCTTACTGCTGTAAAGTATACAGCTTGTGTTTAAATGCAAATCCCTAGTAGGGATGAGCTTCGTGTTCGAGTCGAACATCGGCTGTTCGGTCGTTCGCCGAATTGCGAACGATATGGGCCAAGGAGGCTTTGGCCAATTATGGCTCAGGGGATTTAGTACGGCGGCCCTGTGTAGTGTGTGTTCCGGCGTTGAAAGAGATAGACAGAGAGACAGTGTTTGATTTGAGTTAGATTAGGCAGAACAGTCAGTCAGTTAGCTGCACTTACAGTGTATTGTGTATATATATGCATCCCAGGTGTTGCATATATATATATATACACTGTATTCAGTTTAGCTAGATCCGTTCCTGTTATCTTCTAGACTATTTACATTTAGTGCAGTGCGTCCTGCTCACAGTGTTCAGCTAGATCCGTTCCTGTTATCTTCTAGACTATTTACATTTAGTGCAGTGCGTCCTGCTCACAGTGTTCAGCTAGATCCGTTCCTGTTATCTTCTAGACTATTTACATTTAGTGCAGTGCGTCCTGCTCACAGTGTTCAGCTAGATCCGTTCCTGTTATCTTCCTACTGACAGGCAGGCTTGTCTTGTTACAGTATATAAAGCTACCTGAAGAAAATTGCTGGTGTTCTTTTGATCCTATTAGTACCACAGTCAGGCAGCTGGCAGCTAGACTATTTACAGTTAGTGCAGTGCGTCCTGCTCACAGTGTTCAGCTAAACCTACAAGTTAGTGGGGTGCGTCCACCTCACAGTGTTCAGCTAAAGCTACCTGTAGAAGGTTGGTGGTGTTCTCATACTACAGGCAGGTAGTTGATTTTGCTAGCTGCAGTATATATATATATATATATATATATATATATATATATATATATATATATATCCCAGCTTAGTGCAGCTACAGGCCATTAGTGTGTCTGGAAGGCCAAGAAGGAGAGGCAGACAGTCACAAGCCAATAAGAGAGGGCAAGCAGGCTCTGTGTCTAGTGCTGGTCGTGGAGATGGTGCATCCTCATCAGCACGTGGCCGTGGGACACGCTTGGCCTTTTTTTCGGCAGCTGGCCGTGTTGAGCCGCAACATGCGGAAGACTTGGTCGAGTGGATGACCAAGCTGTCCTCATCCTCCTCATCCTCTCTCACCCATGCCCAGGGTGCTTTGTCTGGCAAAGCAGCGGCCTCTTCCCTCGGCTCAATGTCATCAGTGACTCCTTCCCTAGCTCCATCATGTCCATCATGTCCTCCTGAGGAGTCCCTCGAACTGTTTGACCACAGTGTTGGGTACATGCTCCAGGAGGATGCCCAGCGTTTGGAAGGCTCTGATGATGATACTGAGCTCGATGAAGGCAGTAACATGAGCACGGACAGAGGGGGTGCCCAAGAAGGACAGCAATCTGGCAGTCATGCTCCCCCTGCTGCAGCATACTGCCAGGTTTGCTCCAGTGATGAGGAGGGAGGGGATGATGAGGTCACTGACTCAACGTGGGTGCCTGATAGGAGAGAGGAGGAGGAGGAGGAGGCGGCACATCACCAACGAGGCAGGATGCCCTCCAGGGGCCAGCCTAAGGGCAGCACATTGACTGCATCACATGTGCAGGGCGCTGCAGTCTCTGCGCGTTATTCAAAAAGTTCTTTGGTGTGGACCTTTTTTGAGACGAGTGCATCAGATAGCACCGCTGCTATTTGCAACATATGTCTCAAGCGTATCTCACGTGGCCAAAACATCTCCCGCTTGGGTACCACATGCTTGACCAGACATATGTTGACCTGCCATGCAGTTCGTTGGCAAGCGCATCTAAAAGACCCACACCAAAGAACAAAGAGGACCTCTACTTGCTCCTCATCAGCTGAGATTTCCAACCCCACTAGACCTTCAGTCCTCTCTGAGACCTGCACTGAAAGGAATGAAGGTGTAGAATTAGGTGTGTCACAGCCAAGTACTTGTGGGCAATCTGCTTTTGGTACACGACGTCAGATTGTACCAGGCAAATTTCCCTGCCCCAGCTGCTGCACCGCCGAAAGAAGTTTGCTCCCAGCCATCCACATGCCCAGCGGTTGAATGCTAGCTTGGCAAAATTGCTGGCACTTCAACTGCTGCCTTTTCAGTTGGTAGACTCTGCCCCCTTCCGTGAGTTTGTGGAATGTGCGGTTCCTCAGTGGCAGGTACCCAAACGCCACTTTTTCTCTACCGGCATGTGGAAGGCAATGTCCATGCCTCGCTGGACTGGGCGGTCAGCGGTAAGGTGCATATTACCGCTGACTCATGGTCCAGCAGGCATGGACAGGGACGTTACCTAAGTTTCACGGCGCATTGGGTGACTCTGCTGGCAGCTGGGAAGGATGCAGGACAAGGTGCAGTAGTGTTGGAGGTTGTTCCGCCACCACTCCTCCAAAATGCTAATGATTGTGACACACCTCTCTCCTCCACCCCCTCCTCTTCTTCTTCCTCCATGGCCTCTTCCTCGGAACCAGCGGTGCTCCGTAGTCGTTAAAGGGGCTACGCAAGTACGCAGGCCAAAAGATGCCATGCGGTGCTTGAGCTGGTGTGCTTGGGGGACAGGAGCCACACTGGGGCAGAGGTTCTGTCAGCTCTGCAGGGGCAGGTTCAGAGGTGGTTGACGCCACGCCAACTTAAGGCAGGAATGGTGGTTTGCGACAATGGCACCAACCTCCTCTCTGCCCTCCGACAGGGACAAATGACCCATGTGCCCTGTTTGGCTCACGTCCTTAACTTGGTGGTGCAGCGGTTCTTGGGCAGGTACCCGGGCTTACAGGATGTCCTGAGGCAGGCCAGGAAAGTCTGTGTGCATTTCCGCCGGTCATATAATGCCAGTGCTCGGCTGACGGACCTCCAAAAGGAGTTTAACCTGCCCAAGAACCGCCTAATCTGTGACATGCCCACCAGGTGGAACTCAACGTTGGCCATGCTGCAGCGGCTGCACACGCAGCAGAGGGCCATCAATGAGTACCTGTGCGACTATGGCACCAGGACAGGATCAGGGGAGCTTGGTTTTTTTTCCCCACGCCAGTGGGCCATGATCAGGGATGCATGCACTGTCCTGTCACCATTTGAGGAGGCCACGAGGATGGTGAGCAGTGACAGTGCATGCATCAATGACACTGTCCCCCTTGTCCACCTGTTGGAGCACACGCTGCGTGGAATAATGGACAGGGCACTTGAGGCAGAACAGAGGCAGGAAGAGGAGGACTTCCTTAGCTCTCAAGGCCCCCTTTATCCAGACAGTGTTCCTGCGTGCCCGCCGATCACACAGGAAGAGGACGAGGAGGAGGAGGAGGAGGAAGATTGTGTCAGTATGGAGGTGGAGCCTGGCACTCAGCATCAGCAGCAGTCTTTAAGGGATCAGTCCCAAGAAACACATGGACTTGTACGTGGCTGGGAGGAGGTGGCTGCGGACCATGTCGTCCTTAGTGACCCAGAGGACTCCGGACCGAATGCCTCAGCAAACCTACGCTGCATGGCCTCCCTGATCCTGCAAAGCCTGCGTAAGGATCCTCGTATTCGTGGTATCAAGGAGAAGGACCAATACTGGCTGGCAACCCTCCTTGATCCACGTTACAAGGGTAAGGTTGCGGACCTTATCTTGCCATCGCAGAGGGAGCAGAGGATGAAACATCTTCGGGAGGCCTTGCAGAAAGGTCTGTGCAACGCGTTCCCAGAGACTGGGAGGTTACAAACTCCTGTTTCTGGACAACATGTTGCTGAGGCTTCGGTCAGTCAAAGAAGGAGCAGTGGAGAAGGTGGCCGTCTGACCGATGCGTTCAGACAATTTTTTGGTCCGCAACCCCAAGGTATGATTGGTTCCAGCAACCATCGCCAGCGTCTGTTTTACATGGTGCAGGAATACCTAGCGGCAAGATCTGACTTGGACACCTTTCCCACCGAAAATCCTCTGGGTTACTGGGTCTTGAGGATGGATCACTGGCCAGAGCTTGCACAGTATGCAATTGAGCTACTGGCCTGTCCTGCATCCAGCGTTCTTTCGGAACGCACATTCAGTGCTGCTGGAGGCGTGGTAACCGATCACAGGGTGCGTTTGTCCACCGACTTGGTCGATCGACTGACCTTCATAAAAATGAATCAGTCTTGGATCACCACCAGCTACCAAGCACCTGATGCTGATGTAACCGAATAATTTTTTTTGAAATCTCAGATCCCTTCAAAGACTGCCTACGCTGATGCTGAGTGACTATCCCTGAGTAATTATCCTCTTCCTCCTCAATCATCACGCTGATAGCTTGTAAGAACATTTTTGGTTCTGGGCGCCACCACCAGTGCCTAAGGCACAATTTTTCAGCCCCTGTTTAACAGGGGCGTGTAATTACAATTTTTGATGTAATACTTTGCAGCAGGGCTCGTTCCTGCATTCCAACTAGAGTGTCTGTGAGGGGTTGCAGTGTTGTGGCACCAGCACCAGTGCCCAAGGCCCAATTTTTCTGCTCCTGTCTAACAGGGGCGTGTAATTACAATTTTTGATGCAATACTTTGCAGCAGGGCTCGTTCCTGCGTTACAACTAGAGTGTCTGTGAGGGGTTGCAGTGTTGTGACACCAGCACCAGTGCCTAAGGCCCAATTTTTCAGCCCTTGTTTAACAGGGGCGTGTAATTACAATTTTTGATGCAATACTTTGCAGCAGGGCTCGTTCCTGCATTCCAACTAGAGTGTCTGTGAGGGGTTGCAGTGTTGTGGCACCAGCACCAGTGCCTAAGGCCTAATTTTTCAGCTCCTGTTCAACAGGGGCATGTAATTACAATTCTTGATCTAATATTTCACAGCAGGGCCCTGTGAGGGCTTACAGTGTTGTGGCCACAGCAACACCTAAGGCCCAAATTTCTGCTGAGTATATAGGGCAGGCCCCTACTTTCAAACATCCAACTTACAAACGACTCCTACTTGCAAACGGAAGGAGACAACAGGAAGTGAGATGAAATCTACCCCTAGGAAGGGAAATTCTCTCCTGTAAGAGTTAATATGGGAAAACAATTTCTCCTTTCCACTGATGCTTTCCAATCCTTGTTCCACAAAAAAACCCAAATTTTCAAAAAACATTTTTCATTGGGACAAAAAGTGAGGTGAAATCTTCTGAAGAGGAGGAAAGACAGCAAAACAAATGTCACAGGGGTGATAACCCTTCCCTATGTTTTCCAAAAAGCTTAAAAAAGATTTTTTGGCTGGAGCTAAACACATTAAAAATGTTCAAAATTACAAACAGATTCTACTTAACAACAAACCTACAGTCCCTGTCTTGTTTGCACCGCCTGTGTACTGCTGTTCAGAGTATATAGGGCCTGGTGGCCCCACACCTTTCCTTATTTTAATTTGGGTGCGGGGTTCCCCTTAATATCCATACAAGACCCAAAGGGCCTGGTAATGGACTGGGGGGTACCCATGCCATTTGTCTCACTGATTTTCATCCATATTGCCAGGACCCGACATTACATTAAACCCGCAAGCAGTTTTAAATGAGATTTTTTCCTTTAAAAATGACATTTGGTGCAGGGACTGTTCTAAACATGGGAAACACGCGTCACTTTACAGGCATACTATAGACACCCCCCAGGTACGATATTTAAAGGAATATTTCACTTTTTTTTTTTTTTTACTTTAAGCATCATTAAAATCATTGCTCCCGAAAAAACGGCCGTTTTTAAAAGTTTTTTTTGCATTGATACATGTCCCCTGGGGTAGGACCCGGGTCCCCAAACCCTTTTTAGGACAATACCATGCAAATTAGTCTTTAAAATTAGCACTTTTGATTTCGAACGTTCGAGTCCCATAGACGTCAATGGGGTTCTAACGTTCGTGCGAACTTTCGGTCCATTCGCAGGTTCTGGTGCGAACCGAACCGGGGGGTGTTCGGCTCATCCCTAATCCCTAGCAGGTATAGATATCTCATCCAGTTATTCAGGCGATTCCGATGGTGGATACGCAGGATGGTATATAAAAAGACATAAACAGACAATATATAGTGTAACTCCGTGACGACCAGAGTGGAAGGGAGGCAAGACACAGAAGGAGGGTGCACTCACTTTTTAAAAAATGAGTGTGGGCATCAATCCACGAACGCCGAGTTCGTATGCCTCAATGGGTGTCTTCAATCCGTCCCTGTTCCTCAATGCTCGTCAAGTGGGGTAAGTATATGTGGAGTGTAGGGAGAAAGCGCACATAGCGTAATCCCGTATAAAAGTCAATGTATTAGGTTTAAAAACAACGTGATAAACTTACATTTAGCAATAGGCTGCGGTTAAAATCATCCACGAGCGCCGAGCTCGTCTCCTGCCGTCAGTCTGTGACAGTATCCCGTGCTCCAACCCTGACGCGTATCGTCACTTCACGTGACTTCATCAGAGGATAACCCTCTGATGAAGTCACGTGAAGTTTTTTTTTAACCTTTATTTATTATTTAATTCTTGATCTTCTCTGTCAAAATGTCCCTGAAGAAGGGATAAATTCTCTACCCCCGAAACGCGTCGGGCATAACGAGAGGAAATTATCATGCCACTTGCCAGCTCTATATGAGCCCTGGTACTGTTTTATGCATAACCCTGGTGATGTTCTGCACCAATATTTTTAATGTATAAACTTTGTATTTTTATAAGTTACTGTTTATCATTTATTTTCCCCTTAAAGTCCCACTTTCTCTTCCCCCAAGAAGAGGATTGGGGCTGCTTTGTGCAAAACAACAACACAGCAGGTAGTGCAACCTCTGATGTGACTTGGATCCATAGAATGTAAAGTTGGGGGGTCAAAGTTGTGCTCCAAAGTTGTAATGGAAATCGTGCGATTTTTGGAGGCGCACTCATGTGAACGGTGCCTTAGTATAACTTTAAACGCATTGGCAGCCTGTCCCATGAGGCATTGCAGGGCTGACAGTTGCAAGCATGACTCCCAACGGCTGAGGCATGATGGGACTTGTAGTTCCGCAACAGCCGATGGGCCCCGCAGGTGGAGCAGCCATGCTTCCGGGATCAGCAGTGGGAACTCGTCTTTTCCCTTCTCGCTAGGTAAACACAAATGATGATCAGAGATGGGTTTCTTACCTTTCTTGGGCCGGGTGTCCGGGCTTCTTATTAGTATTGGGGCGGGGGTGCAGGGGAGCCGATGTGATTTTCAGTTCTGTGGTTGGCTGGTGGAGAAAAAAAAAAAAAGAGATAAAAAAGGATTAAATCCGGATATGTCAACACATAATAGAAAATTGTTATCACTTACCGTAATTTTCCTTTCCTGGCCCATCCTCACGTCGGCACATAACGGGTTAACACCTCCTTTGGAGCCCCCCAATGACCACATGTTCCAAGCAGAATATAAAAGATAACTAAGATGTTCGATAACTTAGCCTGCGACCAACCACTAGGGAGGGAGTCCTGTGCTGACGTGAGGAGGGGCCAGGAAAGGAAAATTACGGTAAGTGATAACAATTTTCCCCTTTCCTGGCCCATCCTCCTGTCGGCACATAACGGGATATACCAAAGCCAATATAGGGTGGGAGAGAACAAATGAAAAGAGATACCGACAATCAAAGAAAAGCTGCTAAAGCCAGAAAGAATTGATCTCTCTTGTCCCCAACTTGCTGGTCACATATTTAGTTTGTAAGGTTGAATGAAGACCACACCAGACCTTCAAGCTGGCCCTTACCTATATCTTCCAAGCAATCCTGGCATAACTGCCCCAAAAGGCTGCCACCCCTCTAGCCAAATAGGCTTGCAATTGTTTCAGAGCAGAAAAGCGTGCTTCCTGCATGCCAATCTAATCACCCTGGTAACCCAAGACTGGAGGACTCTTGAGGGCCTGATGGCTAAATGAAAAGATTGTACACTTTCCTCTTTTGACCAAGTACACTGTAAGTAACTCGACCATACGTAAGAAACTGAAGTCTTCCTGCTGTGCACTCAGTGCCTCTCTGAAATTGGATACCACTTTAAAATTGAACTTTGGAGATAGATGTGGTATCCCTATCTCTGGTAAAAAGGAAAAAGAAAAAGCCACCAAAGGGCCCCTTGCCGGAAAGTGTTGCAATCTTCAATATCTGTCTGAAGTAGTTGCTGTCAGAACTAGTTTTACCGTGAGGTACTTCAATGGAAATGAAACCTATTGGACCAAAAAGGGTGCTCTCAGATCCAAGCCTAATGCCCTGTACACGGAATTCCGCTCAAGCTGTCTTGCCTACACACGGTCACACCAAAGTCCGACTGTCCAGAACGAGGTGAGGTACTACACGGAAATGAAACCTATTGGAGTAAAAGGGTGCTCTCAGATCCAACCCTAGTGCCCTGTACACACGACCGGTTTTGCCGTCGGAATAAACTCTGAAGGTTTTTCCGACGGAGGTTCCGACGGAATTCCGCTCAAGCTTGTCTTGCCTACACACGGTCACACCAAAGTCCGACCGTCCAGAATGCGGTGAGGTACTACACGTACGACGGGACTAGGAAAAGGAAGTTCAATAGCCAGTGCGCCAATAGCTTCCGTCTTGTTCTTGCTTCAGAGCATGCGTCGTTTTTGGTCCGTTGGAACAGCATACAGACGATCGGTTTTCCAGATTTGGTTCCGTCGGAAAAATATTTAGAACATGTTCCATTTCTAGGTCCGTCAGAATTTTTCAAAATAAAAAGTCCGATGAGGCCTACACACGATCGGAACAGACCATGAACAGCTTCCGTCTGACTTTTTCTGTCGGACATTCCGCTCGTGTCTACGCGAGATAAGTCCCACAGAGGGAACCAGGATTTGCCTCAAGGTCATATGAATTGTCATCTGGAGGAAGCATCTGGTCACTGGCTTTTGTACCCATCTGCAGGCTGTGAAATGATAAGATAGCGATCTGTACCTTAAAAGGATTTGTATGCCAGACCAACCTCTAGCGCTGACTGTAAAATGTCAAGGATTTTGGTAACACAGGAGAGAAAGCTTTTGCTGGTGGCCGTTATGTCTTTGTTCTGATAGATGCGGTGAGTTTTGAGGATACGCTTGGTAGGTTTGATCTTCAGGCCAGTGAACGGCCGCATTTGTCTCCTGCCTCCTGCTGCGGCACTTGGTGCTGCGATGCCTACAGCTGCTCAATATCCTTTTGTATGTAGTGCATCTCCCGGTCTTGGATAACACGTTGTCTGACGCCTTGTCTCGTTTCCAGTGGGACAAATTTTCGGGATTTGGCTCCGACAGCGGAACGGCAGGGTGTTCGGTGTCCCCAATGGCTGTGGTCGATCGCTTTGGAGCCCTTGCAAGATGGATAAGGGGATCGGTGAGTGGGTCTACGTGGGGGGGCTTACGTGAAGGTCTGGAACGAATGGTGGGCACTGGTAAGGCAGGTTGGAATGGACCCGGTAGCTGCTGAGGTAAGGTTGCTAGTCATCTATTTTGTTTTCAGGAATCTGGAGCAAGGGGTGTCCGTTTCAGCGATGAACCGTAAGCTCGCAGGTCTGGCATTTTTTGTTCAAGTTACAGGGTGGGGCGGATTATACAAAGGATTTTTGTGTTCGACAAGCAATGAAAGGCTACCGTCGGTCACAAAAATGTAGGGATGTTAGGAGGCCAGTGACTTTTGGCAACCTGCGAGAGTTATCGGATCAGTTGGGTACGGTATGCACATTGCCGTACAGGGTGTCCTTATTTCGGGCAGAGTTTTCGCTGGCCTTTTTTTGGTGCTTTCCGAAAGAGCGAGCTGGTTAGCCCTTCTAGGAGGGTTCCGGGGGGGTTTGAGAGCACAGGACGTGGCGCTCATGGGGGTTGAGACGGTCCAAGATGGACCAGGGTGGCAAGGGGGTGAAGGTGAGGCTATATCAGTTGCCGGACTCTCTGGTGTGCCCAGTGAGAGCGGTGAGGGACTTCCTGGGATTTCGCCCGGTAGTGGATGGGGTGTTATTAATCCACAATGATGGATCACCTTTGTCCAAATTTCAGTTCGTGGCAGTTTTCATAAAATGCTTGAAGGCTGCGGGCCTGGATTGCACGCAGTATGCTTCACACTCCTTTCCGCATTGGAGCGGCCACAGAGGCTGCTCAATGTGGGTTGGACGAAGATGCTGTTAAGTGGATTGGGCGTTGGGAGTCACTGAGATTTCGTACTTACGTTCGGCCACACTTGGTGGTCGAGTAGAGAGCGACCCACTGATTGAACTGGAAAGGGAGGATTGGTGATTAAGGTGGTTGCTCAAAGGTTGCGGGGTGGGGTGGTTAGCTGTTATGTTATCTGTGTTTTTTTCTTCCTCTTTTTCAGATGGAATCCAGAGGGGTCTCGTCTGGATATTGGGCCACTCTTATGTGTTTTGGGGGGCAAGGCGGGCAGACAGGAGACCTAATGGGAGGCAATTGGGGATTTCCAGGGCTGAGGCATGTATCTGCTGGATAGGTAGGCCAGGAATGCAGTGGGCTAGGGTATTGCCTGAGGTACAGCATTTTGCGCGCCTGGGCAGACCGCCCGATGTGTTGGTGCTTCACGTCAGCGGTAACGACCTTGGGGGGGTCGTCCCATCCGGGAGCTCATCAAGCATGTTAAGATTGATTTCTTACGCTTGAGAACTTCCTTCCTGAGATGTTGATCATTTGGTCCGATATTGTGGCCAGGACAACTTGGAGGTTGACAAGGTCTGTGGACCACTTAAACAAGGCCCCTATTAAGGTAAACAAGGGGGTGGGCCAATTCGTGATTCGGAACGGAGGTTTTGTGGTCCGCAACTGGGAGTTGGAGAAGGATGTTGGGCTTCACCTGCGAGGGGACGGTGTTCACCTGTCCGAGGTAGGAATTGATCTCTGGTCCCTGGGGTTGGAGGAGGGGATTCAGAGGGCACTGAGAGTGTGAAGGGGCTCCCAAAGGTAAGGGGGTCACCCTTGTTAGCGGTGGCGGTGGTGGTGGTCTTTGATGGTGGTAACTAACCCATGAGATGGAAGTGTGGGGGGGGCCCAGTGGGTATGGGCCCCCTTGGTGTGTACAGTTAACACGGGTTAGCTGAAGATGGTAATGGTGTCACTGCTGGTAACGAGTTGTCTTTGGGCCGGTGTTATCACGGCCGTAGGCCTAATACGGTAAAAGGCCCGCAGTGTAGAAGTGGAACTGAGTTATGTTAGGGAAGTGCCGTCAAAGACCACCGGGGGGGGGGGGGGGGGGGGTGGACTGATATTTGAGTTTTGGTTATGGTTAAAAAATATATATATTTATATATATATATATTTGTTAATAAAAAAGGCTGCTATGGCCAGTTTTACTCCAACAAAGTGTGGTTTCGTCTTTCTAGGTAAGGTTAAATGGGATTTAAGGTTGGAGCATAATAAATGGCGGCAGTCATTAAAGGGAAGGTGTGCATCTTATATACACTGGTCAAGTAGTATTGTGCTGCACAGTTGCTCGGCATTCCCATAGAGGTATTGGGCTGCACAGTTGCTTGGTACTCCCATACAGAGAAATTTGGCTGCACAGTTGCTCGGCACTCCCATTAATAGATATTGGGCTGCACAGTTGCTCGGGCACTGCCATACAGATGTATTGTGCTGAACAGTTACTCGGCACTGCCATACAGATGTATTGTGCTGAACAGTTGCTCGGCACTGCCATACAGATGTACTGTGCTGCACAGTCGCTCGGCACACCCCTAGAGAGATATTTTTTCAGGCACAGTTGTTCGGCACTCCCTTACAGAGATATTGGGCTGCACAGTTGCTCGGAAACCCCCCATACAGAGATTTTGGGCTGTACAGTTGCTCGGCTCTCCCATACAGAGATATTGTGATGAACAGTTGCTCGGCACTCCCATACAGAGATATTGTGGTGCACAGTTTCTTGGCACTCCCATACAGATATAGTGTGCTGAACAGTTGCTTGGCACTCCCATAAGAGATATTTTTAGGCACAGTTTCCCAGCACTCCCATACAGAGATGTTGGGCTGCACAGTTGCTCGGCGCTCCCATACAGTAGTATTGTGCCGCACAGTTGCTCGGCAGTAGATGAGTCTCTAGTGAACCCCATGACTTAAAGCGGCACTCCAGCCCTCCCTTCAGTCTTGCACAGTTTATTTATTTATTCACTTCCCCAAATGTGACATATTGATTGAATGGCTTGTCATCTATCGATCGATTATTCTTACTGAAGGAGATCAATTAGAAAAGAAATTGATCATTTATCAAAGTGATTATCTCCACCATTAGGGTTTAACCTCTTGGGGAAGTGGATTTCAATGGAAAGGATACAATCATAATGGATAATAAATGTATTTCTGTTTCCATGGTGTAATCCCAGAATATGATTGGTCACAATAGTAGAGTGGGAGTGGTTTGGGGTCCCCATAGTGGAGATTTAGTCCTCACTTCCTCCGATGTCAGAAAGACAGGAAGTGAGCAGAATCTCTCCCAAAGCAATAAATAAGGGGAGGAGCATCTACTCTACACACAGCGGCCATCTTGGATTGCAGAGTCTCTTTCCAGGGATGAATGTTTTCGGGGACCCCTAGAAATCCCCCAAATGGTTACAAGGGAACCTATACTGAGAGAAATATGTAGGCTGCCATTGCTGATCGCCTTCTGAAAATGCTATACTCTACAACGAGTAGATTCAGTCTCTGTATTCTCCCATAATAAACAATCCAGGGGCTTTACAAGACGCCCCCCTCCCCCCCACTACCCTCATAGCAAACACTCTCATTTCTTCACTCACCCTCTGATTGGTTGCTAATGGTTACATGTATGTATACTTGTTGTAGAGAACATAGGGGGCCGTATACATGTGGGGTCGTCACCTCATCCCATTATAACTGAACACATAAGAATTACTCGGGTTCTGTGTCAGATTAGGGGGGTAATAAAACTATGAACCGATTTAAATGTAATCAGATTCTTTCTCTGAAAAACACCAAAGAGAAACGGAGCGGAGGAGGGGAAATGGTAGGAGGTATCAGTGACCAGCCTGCAGATACCCCAACCAAAAAGCCCCCCAAAATGAAGAGGATTGTGCGCGGCTGTTTCAGAGCCGTTGTTGGATGTTTCGGTTCCGGCTGTAAAGCCAATGGACATCACCGAGATACAGACACCGAAATTGGTAAGTGTTATGGATAGTGATAGATACAAAAAGTACTCTGCATAAGTCACCTACACTCATTGATCAAATTATTGATTATTTGTTTTCATAGAATTATAGAACAGAAGGAGATATTAAAGTGATTGATAAGTCACAATCTGATCTTTATATCATCTCCTCTGTCAGATAAAAATCTGCATCCTCGTGCCTGTGCGTTATTTATAAATAAAACGCTTTCTACTTGTATTAAAGAGGAAGGAATCCCATCGATTTAACACTTTCAAAAAACATTTCTATTTCTGGCATGTCAGGAATGCTAACTGTCACATTGGCTGTGCTCTTAACCAAACTGTCAAACCATCCAATGGCTGTTGTCATAACGGATCACATGTGCAGCATTATGGCAGATGAAGATTCACCACTTCAATACCGAAACTTCCCCCCCTTCCTGCCCAGGACAATGTTCAGCTTTCAGCGCTGTCCCACTTTGAATGACAATTACACGGTCATACAACACTGTACACAAACTACATTTTTATCATTTTCTTCCCACAAATAGAGCTTTCTTTTGCTGGTATTTCATCACCTCTGGGGGGGGGGGGTTATTTTTTGATAAACAAACTAAAAAAGACCCCAATATTTGAACAAAAACTGTTTTTTTTAGTTTGTCATAACATTTTGTTTTCTCCTTCACTGACGGGCACTTATGAGGCGGTACTGATGGGCATTGATGAGTTGGCATTGATATGGTGGCACTGATGAAGAGGCACTGATGAAGAGGCACTGATATGCAGCACTGATAGGTGGCACTGTTGGGCACTAATAAATGGTATTGATGGGCAGCACTGATGATGATGTACTGACAGGTGTTACTGCTGGGCACTGAGATGGGCACCGAGATGGGCACTAATTGGCCCATCTCAGTGTGATGGGCACTGATTGGCATTGTGATGGGCTCTGATTGGCACTGTGATGGGCACTGATTGGCACTGAAATGGGCACTGATTGGCACTGTGATGGGCTCTGATTGGCACTGTGATAGGCACTGATTGGCACTGAAATGGGCACTGATTGGCACTGTGATGGGCTCTGATTGGCACTGTGGTGGGCTCTGAGAGACTTTGAGGGGGCATGCTGGCAGCTGTTGGGCACTGATTGGCACATCTGATGGGCACCTCTCATGGGGGCTGCACTGATAATCAATGTGCTGACTATCAACACAGCCCCCCCCCCCCCGACAGGGAAAGCCGCCGATTGGCTCTCCCTGTCAGCACGAACCGAGGAATGCCATTTCCCGGCACTTCCAGGTTCACGCGATGATCACGTGGTAAGAAGCCTCTGTCAGGACTCCGGTGTCAGGACTCTGCAGCCCTGATACATGGGAGTCAGCGCAGAGGGGGGAGGGTAGAGACTGGTAGGATCAGCCAGCTATTTCATACACAGCACAAGCACTGTGCTCTATAACAGGCTTTAAAGGAACAGGATCTTCTTTAATGGTGCCAAAACACACAAAAATATATTTTGTTATAAAAAACATCATTATTGGAGTCCAAAGTTTTAAAAGAAACGGGGGGACAATGAATGTTGTCCACATTTCATAAAGACAATTCAGTGCACATGTACAATATACACATAAAGTAGTTACTGTAACCAGCATGATGCTTGTTACTCGACATGTTTCACTTTTCAGCTTCTTCAGGAGCTTATAAAGCAATATGTAGCTACAAAAAGACAAATACAATCAAAATAAAAAATAAAAAACAATAATTCCAAAAATTTGCATAAAGAATTATTAGTAAGTATGCATGACCGTAAATAAACATTTCTGTTATCAAAGTAAATGTGTATCAAGATATAGATATAACAACATAAATAATATGTTGAATGAATATCCATGAGGGTCAGCACTATACAGAGGGGCACATAACATGAACATAAAACTCACCATGTATATAGAACGTAATCAAGCTAATGTACACTACTAAAGGGTCCAAAACTGATGTAAGAAGAGGTGCCAATACCAGCGGGGGCAATTGCTGGCAGGAGGAGCACAATGGGGGGCCAGTGGAAATACTAGAAATGTAAAAAAAAAAGGGGGTATATATATACGTGTGTGTAAAATATATATGTCATTCAAATGCTCCTTCCACAGAATGTAGAGGGTAGCAACAGACCAATCCGGAACTATTCCTTCCAAAGTGATGAAGGAACAATGTCATGAAGCCATGATGAATGCGGACACATTAAATCAAAAGCATCCCCCAGGCCACCTACAGTGTCCCATCTGATAACAAATAGAGATCATGCACCCATCAGCAAGACCAACATACACATAAGAAGGGCCTGAAGATCAAACCTACCAAGTGTATCCTCAAAACTCTTCGCATCTGTCAGAACAAAGACATAGCGGCCACCTCCCGCTCCATGGCCGGTTCTGTGGCTGGCGCCACCAGTCCCGTCGAGCAGACAAAACAGACTTCTTTCATATCCTCTCCTATGTAGCGTTCATGGATGATCTTCTGGTCACCAGGGTCTGAACAACCTCGGATGAGAATCCCTGGGCCTCTAGTGTAGCCTATTCTATAGCCAGGCTATTAAAAGTAGTCTTACTGGATTGGGGAGCTGTTACTGACCTTGCCATAAAGGATTTCATTTGACCAGAGACAAAGATCAAACAGAGAATTCCATGGCACTGTGAACCTCTTGTATGACGGAGTCTTTGTATTGGTATCCTGTTGCAAATATCAGAAGCTGCATGTTCAGCGAAGTCTCCCTGAGAGCTACTGCTGGAAGGCCCCATAGGACCAATATAGGTATGAGGCACTTGGTGAAAAAAAAATATTCTGCCTAAGTGAACCAATAATTGGCTTTGCTTTCCTGGCAAGAAAACCAACCTTAACTGATTTAAGTGATTCTCTGCCCCACGAGAAGTTTCTTTGCAAGATGCAACAAGAAAGGGTGTCCCCTTTTTAGGCAATGTAGGCTAATACTGTCTTGTTGCGAACCCCTTGAAAATCTTGAAAGGCTTGCAATGCTAGAAAAAGGCTTTTTTCCATTCAAGAAACTTGGGGAGTCTGCGCTTCACCGCGCTCCACTGGCCTTGCACTTGTTGCTTCAGATGGTGGACTCCCCAGCCCCAGGGACTGGAATCAGGCTTCAGAATCATCCTATCGCCTGGGCTGAGAGGCGTGCCTCCGCAAGAAGCGCCGTGGCGATGTCCAAAATTTTAGTTTTTGTTGAATTTGTATAGGCACAAAGATTTTCTGATCCATAGACGGCCCAGCTCATAGACTAAAGAAGGCAAATTGAAACGTTCTTATGTGCCACCTGGCCCAAGGTACCACCACTGCCAACAAGATCTTCAAAAAGATTCCTTGGGCTGTGCCAATTCTGTAAAAGGCAGACAACTGGAAGTGACCTCTGGCCACCACAAATCTTACACACCTCTGGTGTTCGGCATTGATCGGTACATGGAAGTATGAGTCGGCCAGTCGAATGATTCCAACTGGTCCTCCTGCTGAACTGTACCTGTGACTGTCTGCATGGACTCCATCTTGATGTATGTGAACACATTCCATTCCTTCAAACTGATACAGGTCAGGAGGCTCCTGCCTCAGGTACTAGAAAAACTGGGGAGAAAGGCCCCCAGATGATTCTATGTTTTCAACATCACTGGCTTGATGGCCTTGTACCAGTATAAAAATTTTGCAAACATTTTCTCTTCTGAGATCTGTTCTCCATTCTCCACCCACCTGTCTTCTGGACCCACTGGTCTTTGGCGATTGTTGTCCAAACCCTCCAGAAGGAAGCTACAATCATCTACTTCACTTAGGCCCCAACTGGAAGAGACTGGTTGGACGCACCTTTAAAAGAGACTTTCCAGCCATCTTAGCAGCTTTTCATGTCAAAAGTAACTTTGAGATACCTCCATTGCGATCTATTAAATCTGCAGCCTGTCCTATAAGATTTGGCCTCCTGCACCCTCTGAAGTTCAGTGGGCTTGAGTGAAGGATGGCGGCTTCCTCTTACTAGTCTGTGGCCACCATCCAGACTTATCCTCCTGTCATTTGCTTAATTGCGTTGTTCACCGTTTGGCCGAACAATAACCTCCCATTATAGGAAATGTGGAAGGCTTGTGTAGAAGTTCCGCCTGCCCTTCAGTGGCATAACCACAATGCTCTTATAGCAGTGACTGAGTGCGCCAGCGCTTGTACTAGGTCTATCAAAAGCACCAACCAAAAGTTAGTTACCAGGTTCCACTTTTTCCAGAAACTGTGCCAAACCATGTCCCACGTCGCCCCCTCCTACCTTTGCTAATCTTCTGTGCCACTAATAGGTGTGGAAAGCTCATATTTGCACAAAATATATGGAGAAAAGCATCTTACCTCTCACCAAAAAAAAATGGAACCCTGTCTCTTTAAGAGCCACCTGCCTTCATCCACTCACCTCAGAAGTCTCTGCAGGTGAGCTTCAGACACCATTTCCAAAGGCAGACAGCAGACACAGTCATAGACAAAAACCAGTCAGACTGTCAAACCCACAGAAGTACACAGCATAGCAGGGGAGCCAGGGCAGCACATCCAGAGACAGACAGGAGACTCAGCCAGAATCTGAGGGAAGTCCTTTACCTGGAAGGACTGCAGAGTGAGAGGGAGAGAAGACCTCCCAACTGACGACCTCCAAAATCAGTTACACCATTTCATGGCGTCTGGCGGTTCCCATCCTGCGCTACCCGTCTCCCCGCCCCCTGTGACATCATTCACAGCCGCTCTCAGACTGACAATAAAGCCAGGAGAGCAGTGCGGTGCACTGCATATAAAAAGATAGGAAAAAACCCAAAGGGAGAGGCAATGATGACATTGCAGAGCTTTTATAATACCAACCTGTACAATGTCAATGCTGTTTAAGCATCATTTTGCCCGCAGCCTTGGCACAAGGCACCTCAGTTTTTAGAAAGATTTACTTTCAGCATTCTGGGTCTTCCAACTCCATGAGAGGCTGAACATGGAGGGGGGGGGGGGGTTCGAGGGGGAGGTTCGGGGGGGGGGGATGCAGCAAACAAATTACTTACCAACTGCAATCAGCATGTGACCTGAAGCATGACCAAAAAAAAGAACATCTTAGTTGGGGAGGGGCTGTCTTTTATATTCAGCTTGGAACATGTGGTCATTGGGGGCTCTAAAGGAGGTGTTAACCAGCTATGTGCTGACGGGAGGATGGGCCAGGGAATCACTAATATATATAGAGATGGAGGGGACATGGGTGGGAATTGGTTTAGAGCGGGACCCAGGAAATGCTACTTTTCCGACATCCAGTAATGATTGGAGCTGCAAACCTGGGATTCCCCCCCCCCCGTTATGAACAGTCCCAGTTCTAACCACTCAACTATTCGGCCTCATTCACACTTGCTTCAAAATGTGGCATTGGAGGGGCTTTTTTTTTTTTAAAGCACCCTGAATGCCAATCAAAGCTCCCGTCACTAAATAAAATGGTTCCTTACAGTCCTGGTCACATGTTGTGTTTGCTTCAAAAATTAACCCAGGTCCCTTTCTTGGTGCTTCAAAGCCTCTCCAAAGCCTCCAAAGAAGTCTATGACAACGCTCGACAACAGCACCTGCAGCTTTAGACAGGATTTTGTTCAGCGCTAGCTTCATTTTTGTTTTGGAGGTATTACAGGTATGAGATATCCCAGGATGCATCAGAAAACCAACAAGCGAACTGGAATGACGTCATCAGCAGTCACTTCTGGTTCATGTGTATATATATATATATTCTGGGAGTGTCTGGTGCGTACCTCACAGCTGGTGTGCAGCATGGAGCAGCAGGAAGGTGAGCGGGGTCCGGACTGGAGAGGAGCAACTAGCAGATGTCACACGGTGCACAACATGGGAAGGCTATAGAGAAAGGTGAGCAGGGACCAGAGATAGAGAGGACTGAGCAGCAGAGGATCAGCAGAGCTGAGGGACTGGAGCAAGAGAAACTACCAGATGCCACACATGGTGCACAACATGGGAACAATATAGCAGAAGGTGAACAGGAATGGAGAGATGGGACTGAGCGACAGAGGATCAGCAGAGCTGGGGGACTGAAGCAGGAGAAACTAGCAGATGTCACACATGGTGCGCAACATGGGAACACTATAGCAGAAGGTGAAAAGAAATGGAGAGATGGGACTGAGTGACAGAGGATCAGCAGAGCTGGGGGACCGTAGCAGGAGAAACTAGCAGATGTCACACATGGTGCACAACATGGGAATACTATAGCAGAAGGTGAAAAGAAATGGAGAGATGGGACTGAGTGACAGAGGATCAGCAGAGCTGGGGGACCGTAGCAGGAGAAACTAGCAGATGTCACACATGGTGCGCAACATGGGAAAACTATAGCAGAAGGTGAACAGGAATGGAGAGATGGGACTGAGTGACAGAGGATCAGCAGAGCTGGGGGACCGAAGCAGGAAAAACAAGCAGATGTCACACATGGTGCACAGCACAGGAGCATTAAAGTAGGAGGTGAGCGGGGACCGGAGAGAGGAGAATCAACAGAGCTAAGGGTTACCACTGAGCTGGTGATGAGCAAAGCTGGGGGTTACTACTGAACGGGGGATCCGCAGAGCTGGGGGACTGGAGCAGGAGAAACTAGCAATGTCACTAATGGTGCACAACGTTGGGAGCAATATAATGGGAGGTTAGTGGGGACCGGAGAGAGAGGAGAATCAACAAACCAGAGGATCAGCAGAGCTGGGGCTACTACAGAGTGGGGGATCAGCAGAGCTGGGGGTTACCACTGAGTGGGGGATCAGCAGAGCTGGGGGACTGGAGCAAGAGAAACTACCAGATGCCACACATGGTGCGCAACATGGGAAAACTATAGCAGAAGGTGAACAGGAATGGAGAGATGGGACTGAGTGACAGAGGATCAGCAGAGCTGGGGGACCGAAGCAGGAAAAACAAGCAGATGTCACACATGGTGCACAGCACAGGAGCATTAAAGTAGGAGGTGAGCGGGGACCGGAGAGAGGAGAATCAACAGAGCTAAGGGTTACCACTGAGCTGGTGATGAGCAAAGCTGGGGGTTACTACTGAACGGGGGATCCGCAGAGCTGGGGGACTGGAGCAGGAGAAACTAGCAATGTCACTAATGGTGCACAACGTTGGGAGCAATATAATGGGAGGTTAGTGGGGACCGGAGAGAGAGGAGAATCAACAAACCAGAGGATCAGCAGAGCTGGGGCTACTACAGAGTGGGGGATCAGCAGAGCTGGGGGTTACCACTGAGTGGGGGATCAGCAGAGCTGGGGGACCGGAGCAAGAGAAACTACCACATGCCGCACATGGTGTGCAACATGGGAACACTATAGCAGAAGATGAACAGAAATGGAGAGATGGGACTGAGCGACAGAGGATCAGCAGAACTGAGGGACTGAAGCAGGAGAAACTAGCAGATGTCACACATGGTGTGCAACATGGGAACGCTATATAGAAAGGTGAGAAGGGACCAGAGATAGAGAGGACTAAGCAGCAGAGGATCAGCAGAGTTGAGGGACTGGAGCAAGAGAAACTACCACATGCCACACATGGTGCGCAACATGGGAACACTATAGCAGAAGGTGAACAGAAATGAAGAGATGGGACTGAGTGACAGAGGATCAGCAGAGCTGGGGGACTGTAGCAGGAGAAACTAGCAGATGTCACACATGGTGCACAATATGGGAACGCTATAGAGAAAGGTGAGCAGGGACCAGAGATAGAGAGGATTGAGCAGCAAAGGATCAGCAGAGCTGAGGGACTGGAGCAAGAGAAACTAGCAGATGCCACACATGGTGCGCAACATGGGAACACTATAGCAGAAGGTGAACAGGAATGGAGAGATGGGACTGAGTGACAGAGGATCAGCAGAGCTAGGGGACTGAAGCAGGAGAAGCTAGCAGATTGTCCACATGGTGCGCAGCACAGGAGCATTAAAGTAGGAGGTGAGCGGGGACCGGAGAGAGGAGAATCAACAGAGCTGAGGGTTACCACTGAGCTGGTGATGAGCAAAGCTGGGGGTTACTACTGAACGGGGGATCCGCAGAGCTGGGGGACCAGAGCAGGAGAAACTAGCAATGTCACAAGTGGTGCACAGCGTTGAGAGCAATATAGTGGGAGGTTAGTGGGGACCGGAGAGAGAGGAGGATCAGCAAACCAGAGGATCAGCAGAGCTGGGGGCTACTACAGAGTGGGGGATCAGCAGAGCTGGGGGTTACCACTAAGTGGGGGATCAGCAGAGCTGGGGGTTACCACTGAGTGGGGGATCAGCAGAGCTGGGGGTTACCACTGAGTGGGAGATCAGCAGAGCTGGGGGTTACCACTGAGTGGGGGATCAGCAGAGCTGGGGGTTACCACTGAGTGGGGGATCACCAGAGCTGGGGGTTACCACTGAGTGGGAGATCAGCAGAGCTAGGGGTTACCACTGAGTGGGGGATCAGCAGAGCTGGGGTTTACCACTGAGTGGGGGATCGGCAGAGCTGGGGTTTACCACTGAGTGGGGGATCAGCAGAGCTGGGGGCTACTACAGAGTGGGGGATCAGCAGAGCTGGGGGTTACCACTGAGTGGGGGATCAGCAGAGCTGGGGGTTACCACTGAGCAGAGGATCTGCTGAACGAGGGTATCAATGAGCTGGGGCTCTGCTGAATAGAGGTCCTAATAAGCTGGGGGATCTGCTGAGTGGGGGTACTACTGCGTCCCTTTTAAAACAAATCAGATTTCAACAAACACACAGGGCATTTGCCAAGCTTCATTTAAGCTTCACAAAAGCATCAAAAACACATCAAAAAAGCATGTTGAAGTGGTAGGCGCTTTAATATGTGTTAAAGTTGAAGCGGGTGTAAATGAGCTCTTATAGTGACCACCCTACTGTCCCCAAGTCTATCCTTCAAGCTGTAGAGTACTTACCTCCAATATAACCCTTCCTGGGGTGATCGGTGCCAGAACATTGTTCCTCTTCTGCAGGACGGTATCTTGGCTGCTCGGTGCTGGCAGGGGATCTGTAGTGAGTTTCAGTTCTGTGGTTGTCTGGTGTAGATAAATTTGATAAAAATGATTAAATCCGGAAATGTCGGCACATATTACTAATATATAGAGATGAGATGGAGAGGACATGGGTGGGAATTGGTTTAGAGCGGGAACTAGGAAGTGCTACTTCTCCAACATAGAGTGTGGTTGGAGCTGCCAACCCGGGACCCCGGTCATGAAGGACCCCAGTTCTAACCACTCAACCGGTATGGTGGTGACCACTGAGCACCCAACTATCCCCAAGTCTTTCAGCCTTCAGAGTACTTACCTCCAATATAACCCTTCCTGGGGTGATCGGTGGCAGAACATTGTTCCTCTTCTGCAGGATGGTATCTTGGCCAACAAGCTGCTTGGCCCCGGCATCCACTTTCTTTATCCCTGACTGTCTTAGGCGGCGGTGCAGGGGATCCGCAGTGATTTTCCTGTTTTGTGATTGGCTGGTAGAGAACAATAATATAAAAATGATTCAATCCGGAAATGTCGGCACATATTACTAATATATAGAGATGAGATGGAGAGGACATGGGTGGGAATTGGTTTAGTACGGGAACTAGGAAGTGCTACTTCTCCAACATAGAGTATGGTTGGAGCTGCCGACCTGGGACCCCCGTCATGAAGGATCCCAGTTCTAATCACTCAACCGGTATGGTGACCACCCAACTGTCCCCAAGTCTTTCAGCCTTCAGAGTACTTACCTCCAATATAACCCTTCCTGGGGTGATGGGTGGCAGAGCCTTGTTCCTCTTCTGTAGGATGGTATCTTGGCCGATCTCCTGGTAAGAAAAGGAGAAATGAGATTCGACTTCACTATATAGAAACGTCACACCGGATACCATCACCGGATATCTGACCGTCCATGTCCCGCTCTCCCATCCATTCACAAATCACTGGACACAACCAGATAGATCAGGTGCCGTTATTTTTGATGGCACCTAAAACACGGTGCAGTTTGGCCACAACAATTGTGCGATTTTCTGCTTGTCGCCCCGCACTTCAGATGCCATTGTAAATGATGGTACCTGATCCTGCGGCTCGCGATTGTTCACGATCCCAGAACAATCGCAGGTGTGAATGGAGCCTAAGATTCTGGATGCATTTTCAAAAAACGCACAGATTTGCATGACTGGCTAGAGATGATGTGTTCCTAATAAGGTGGCTCACATTGCAAAGTGGGTCCTGTGCGAGTCTGGAGCGGTGGGTTTGGACATCGGTGTTCACAAAGGATTGCTATGGACAGGCGATTTTGCATTGAAGTCAATGGGAGGCGATTTTGCATTGAAGTCAATGACTGGCAATTTTGCACTGGCGTCAATGGGAGGCGATTTTGCATTGAAATCAATGGGAAGCCTTTTTTTGCCTTGAAGTCAATAGGAGGCCTTTTTGCAATAAAATCAATGGGAGGCAATTTTGCCTTAAAGTCAATGGGAGGTGATTTTGCATTGAAGTCAATGGGAAGCCTTTTTTTGCCTTGAAGTCAATGGGAGGCCTTTTTGCAATAAAATCAATGGGAGGCAATTTTGCCTTGAAGTCAATGGGAGGTGATTTTGCATTGAAGTCAACCGGAGGTGATTTTGCCTTGAAGTTAATTGGAGGCGATTTTGTATGGAAGTCAATGGGAGGCGATTTTGCACTAAAGTCAATAAATGGGTGGTGATTTTGCATTGAAGTTAATGGGAGGTGATTTTGGGCAATTTTGCATTGAAGTCATTGGGGGTGGATTTTGCAATGCAGTCAATGAGAGGCGATTTCAGTACATCTAAATGTGAACCCCGGCTAAAGGGGCTGCTTGTCCCCAGCAGGGCTAAATGAAATTAAAAAAATATAAAAAAACACTTCCCCCCCTCCTCCTCCCTTTAACCCCCTTGTTTCCCAATACTTACCCTAAGTGAAGTCTTAGTGCGGGGGATTGGCTTTTTTGGTTCTGCAGGGGGTCTTGGGACTCTCCTCATCTCTCTGTTAATGAAAAGAAAACAAGGTCAGTACAGGGGTAACATCCCATAATACATAGAATAGTCCTACTCGTGTTCCTGGGATGTCGGGGGGGGGGGGGATATAAATAATAGGAATAGACTTGTGCCTGTACACACGAGCAGACTTTTCGACCGGCCTGGTCCGACGGACCCGCTGTCTTGGCTGCTCCTCCTATTGCTGGACAGGAGTCCATCCTTCATGTTGTCGATCTGTAGAGTCAATAAAGTCAGAAAAGTTACAAGAGATACACGAGGCACACGAGTGTTTTTAATGGTGGGGGGCGGGGCAAAGCTTGACTTTTTGAGGGAAAAGTCAAGATTAGCATAAAAATTTCCACTTTCCATATTTAAAGGTTTGCTGACATTCTCCTAGTATGGGGGGTTTTCTTTGAGGACGCGATCCTTGCTTGTCCTTTTTTTATTTTATTTTTTTATACATGACAAGGTTTGCGTTAATCCGATCTGTGATTGGTTCATTGTAAGGTTTGTATCTACCCAACTTAGCTTGTGTTTGGCTGGGACAACCAATGCAAGAAATACAGGGTGGGGGAAACTCTATACCCTCGGCCCTTTACCATGTGATCAGCTGTCAGTCAATGACAGCTGATCACGTGATATAAACATAATAATAATAATAATACATTTTATTTATAATGCCCTTTTCATCAAAAGATCTCAAAGTGCTACAGGTTAGAAACAAAAAAGATACAATGTAACGAAATGAAGCCGGTAATTGGCTCTTCCCCCCTCACACTGACAGCATGAGGAGAAAAAAATAAGCCGATTACCGACTTGTGTAAATGGGACATTTGTCCCTCACACTGACCACCTATCAGTGCCCACCAGTGCCACCTACCATTGTCCATTGGTACTGCTAAGCAGTACCCACCAGTGCCCACCGGTGCCACATATCAGTGCCCACTAGTGCCACCGACCAGTGCCACCTATCAGTGCCCATCAGTGCTGCCAATCAGTGCCCTTTAGTGCCTCATCATCACTGCCACCTACCAGTGGTGCCCATCAGTGCCACCTATCAGTGCAGCCTCATTAGTGCCTCCTAATCAGTGCCTATCAGTGCCGCCTCACCAGTGCCCATCGGTGCCACCCAGAGGCGGCTCTCTAATTAGGCAAATTAGGCGGTCGCCTAAGGCCTCGCACTCACAGGGGCCTCGCGGCCGCCTAATTTGCCTGTTCTCACTCACTGAAGTTGACGCCGCCGGCTCTGCCTACCCCCACTGGGACTCTGTGGCTTAGGAGCTGATGGATAAATCAGATACTGCCTGAGGAATAGCAGCCTCATCACGGAGCGTCCCAGTCCGTAGGGCCTCATGTGTAAGTTTTGCCTAAGGCCTCACAAAGCCTAGAGCCGCCTCTGGTGCCACCTATCAGTGCCCTTCAGTGCTGCCTATCAGTGCCACCTATCAGTGCCCTTCAGTGCTGCCCATCAGTGCCACCTATTAGTGCAGCCTCATCAGTGCCTCCTGATCACTGTCTACCAGTGTCACCTATCAGTGCCAATCAGTGCCGCCTTATCAATGCCCATCAGTGCAGCCTCATCAGCGCACATGTTTGCAAAATTTTATAACCAACTATAAAAACTTATTTTTTTTTCCCAAAATCTCTGTCTTTTTTTGTATGTTAAGCAAAAAATAACCCCTCCCCCCCCCCGAGAGGATTAAATGGTTAAGTTTTTGCATAATGTGAAAGATGAAGTTACGCTGAGTAAATAGATACCTAACATGTCACGCTTCAAAATTGCGCACGCTCGTGGAATGGCGCCACTCTTTGCTACTTAAAAATCCCCATAGGCGATGCTTTAAAATATTTTACTGGTTACATGTTTTGAGGTACAGAGGAGGTCTAAGGCTAGAATTATTGCTCTCGCTCTACCGATCGCGGCGATACCTTACATGTGTGGTTTGAACGCCGTTTTCATATGTGGGCGGGACTTATGTACGCGTTTGCTTCTGCGTGCGAGCTCACGGGGACAGGGGCGCTTTAAATTTTTTTTTTTCATTGTTAATTTTACTTTTTTTTTTTTTAGTTTGACACTTTTTATAAACAAAAAAAAAAAAATTTTGATCACTTTAATTCCTATTACAAGGAATGTAAACATCCCCTGTAATAAGAATATGGCATGACAGGTCCTCTTTACAGTGAGATTTGGGGGTCAATAAGACCTCACATCTCACCTCTGGGCTGGGAAGCTGGAAATAAAAACAAAACAAAAATGATCCTGGCTTCCCAGACAAGGCGGCGCCATTTTTTGAATGCAGAGGCCGGGCGTGACGTGATACCATCGCGCCCGGCCTCCGAACGTTCATAGAGACTCCGGCGATCATCTGGTCTGCCGGAAATCTCTATGATCACCATCCGGGGCCGGCGGATCCCTTCACCGACTCACCGATGGAAGCAGTGAGTCGGTAGAAGCACCCGAGGGCAGCGGGAGGGGGGAAAGTCCCCTCTCGCCACCCGTAAGAACGATCAAGCGATGGAACAGCCACTATGATCATTCTTGTGGTGTAGGGAATGGGAGGGTGGGAGGACGGGAAGAGGTTCTATGGGCGTTCCATTCTGCTCCATTATTCTCTATGGGCGTTCCATTCTGCTCCATTATTCTCTATGGGCATTCCATTCTGCTCCATTATTCTCTATGGGCATTCCATTCTGCTCCATTATTCTCTATGGGCGTTCCATTCTGCTCCATTATTCTCTATGGGCGTTCCATTCTGCTCCATTATTCTCTATGGGCGTTCCATTCTGCTCCATTATTCTCTATGGGCATTCCACTGCCCTGGTAAAGTCTATGGGCATTCCATTCTTCTCCATTATTCTCTATGGGCGTTCCATTCTGCTCCATTATTCTCTATGGGCATTCCATTCTGCTCCATTATTCTCTATGGGCGTTCCATTCTGCTCCATTATTCTCTATGGGCGTTCCATTCTGCTCCATTATTCTCTATGGGCGTTCCATTCTGCTCCATTATTCTCTATGGGCGTTCCATTCTGCTCCATTATTCTCTATGGGCATTCCACTGCCCTGGTAAAGTCTATGGGCATTCCATTCTTCTCCATTATTCTCTATGGGCGTTCCATTCTGCTCCATTATTCTCTATGGGCATTCCACTGCCCTGGTAAAGTCTATGGGCATTCCATTCTGCTCCATTATTCTCTATGGGCGTTCCATTCTGCTCCATTATTCTCTATGGGCATTCCATTCTGCTCCATTATTCTCTATGGGCGTTCCATTCTGCTCCATTATTCTCTATGGGCGTTCCATTCTGCTCCATTATTCTCTATGGGTGTTCCATTCTGCTCCATTATTCTCTATGGGCGTTCCATTCTGCTCCATTATTCTCTATGGGCATTCCACTGCCCTGGTAAAGTCTATGGGCATTCCATTCTGCTCCATTATTCTCTATGGGCGTTCCATTCTGCTCCATTATTCTCCATTGGGTGTTCCATTCTGCTCCATTATTCTCTATGGGCGTTCCATTCTGCTCCATTATTCTCTATGGGCATTCCATTCTGCTCCATTATTCTCTATGGGCGTTCCATTCTGCTCCATTATTCTCTATGGGCGTTCCATTCTGCTCCATTATTCTCTATGGGCATTCCACTGCCCTGGTAAAGTCTATGGGCATTCCATTCTTCTCCATTATTCTCTATAGGCGTTCCATTCTGCTCCATTATTCTCTATGGGCATTCCATTCTGCTCCATTATTCTCTATGGGCGTTCCATTCTGCTCCATTATTCTCTATGGGCGTTCCATTCTGCTCCATTATTCTCTATGGGCGTTCCATTCTGCTCCATTATTCTCTATGGGCGTTCCATTCTGCTCCATTATTCTCTATGGGCATTCCACTGCCCTGGTAAAGTCTATGGGCATTCCATTCTTCTCCATTATTCTCTATGGGCGTTCCATTCTGCTCCATTATTCTCTATGGGCATTCCACTGCCCTGGTAAAGTCTATGGGCATTCCATTCTGCTCCATTATTCTCTATGGGCGTTCCATTCTGCTCCATTATTCTCTATGGGCATTCCATTCTGCTCCATTATTCTCTATGGGCGTTCCATTCTGCTCCATTATTCTCTATGGGTGTTCCATTCTGCTCCATTATTCTCTATGGGCGTTCCATTCTGCTCCATTATTCTCTATGGGCGTTCCATTCTGCTCCATTATTCTCTATGGGCATTCCACTGCCCTGGTAAAGTCTATGGGCATTCCATTCTGCTCCATTATTCTCTATGGGCGTTCCATTCTGCTCCATTATTCTCCATTGGGTGTTCCATTCTGCTCCATTATTCTCTATGGGCGTTCCATTCTGCTCCATTATTCTCTATGGGCATTCCATTCTGCTCCATTATTCTCTATGGGCGTTCCATTCTGCTCCATTATTCTCTATGGGCGTTCCATTCTGCTCCATTATTCTCTATGGGCATTCCACTGCCCTGGTAAAGTCTATGGGCATTCCATTCTTCTCCATTATTCTCTATAGGCGTTCCATTCTGCTCCATTATTCTCTATGGGCATTCCATTCTGCTCCATTATTCTCTATGGGCGTTCCATTCTGCTCCATAATTCTCTATGGGCGTTCCATTCTGCTCCATTATTCTCTATGGGCGTTCCATTCTGCTCCATTATTCTCTATGGGCGTTCCATTCTGCTCCATTATTCTCTATGGGCATTCCACTGCCCTGGTAAAGTCTATGGGCATTCCATTCTTCTCCATTATTCTCTATGGGCGTTCCATTCTGCTCCATTATTCTCTATGGGCATTCCACTGCCCTGGTAAAGTCTATGGGCGTTCCATTCTGCTCCATTATTCTCTATGGGCATTCCATTCTGCTCCATTATTCTCTATGGGCGTTCCATTCTGCTCCATTATTCTCTATGGGCGTTCCATTCTGCTCCATTATTCTCTATGGGCATTCCATTCTTCTCCATTATTCTCTATGGGCATTCCATTCTGCTCCATTATTCTCTATGAGCGTTCCACCGCCCTGGTAAAGTCTATGGGCGTTCCATTCTGCTCCATTATTGTCTATGGGCATTCCATTCTGCTCCATTATTCTCTATGGGCATTCCACCGCCCTATCAAAGTCTATGGGCATTCCATTCTTCTCCATTATTCTCTATGGGCATTCCACCGCCCTAACAAAGTCTATGGGCATTCCATTCTTCTCACTATTGTCTATGGGCGTTCCATTCTGCTCCATTATTCTCTAATTATTATCAGGTATGACCTCTAGATGTCAGCAGAGAGGAGAGCGGCGCTGTGTTATCCGGTATGGGCTGTAGATGTCAGCAGAGAGGAGAGCGGCGCTGTGTTATCAGGTATGGGCTGTAGATGTCAGCAGAGAGGAGAGCGGCGCTGTATTATCAGGTATGGGCTGTAGATGTCAGCAGAGAGGAGAGCGGCGCTGTATTATCAGGTATGGGCTGTAGATGTCAGCAGAGAGCAGAGCGGCGCTGTATTATCAGGTATGACCTCTAGATGTCAGCAGAGAGGAGAGCGGCGCTGTATTATCAGGTATGGGCTGTAGATGTCAGCAGAGAGGAGAGCGGCGCTGTATTATCGAGTATGACCTCTAGATGTCAGCAGAGAGGAGAGCGGCGCTGTATTATCAGGTATGGGCTGTAGATGTCAGCAGAGAGGAGAGCGGCGCTGTGTTATCAGATTTGACCGCTAGATGTCAGCAGAGAGGAGAGCGGCGCTGTGTTATCAGATTTGACCGCTAGATGTCAGCAGAGAGGAGAGCGGCGCTGTATTATCAGATTTGACCGCTAGATGTCAGCAGAGAGGAGAGCGGCGCTGTGTTATCAGATTTGACCGCTAGATGTCAGCAGAGAGCAGAGCGGCGCTGTGTTATCAGATTTGACCGCTAGATGTCAGCAGAGAGGAGAGCGGCGCTGTGTTATCAGATTTGACCGCTAGATGTCAGCAGAGAGCAGAGCGGCGCTGTATTATCAGATTTGACCACTAGATGTCAGCAGAGAGCGGAGCGGCGCTGTATTATCAGGTATGGGCTGTAGATGTCAGCAGAGAGGAGAGCGGCGCTGTGTTATCAGATTTGACCGCTAGATGTCAGCAGAGAGCAGAGCGGCGCTGCAGTGGCGGGAGTTGTTGGTGGGGGCGGGACCGGAAGTGACGCAGTGCGCTGCTCGGGGTCGGGAGCCATTAGCTGCTGCACGCTGCATGACTGACCGCTTCTCCCTCCGCCGACCCGGGAATACCGACCGACCGGAGCCTCGGTGAGAGATGAGCGGAGCGATGTTATCGGTGCGATCTGTGGGGGGGAGGGGGATTTGTGATGATTGGGGGTCCTGGTAGAGTTGGGGGGTCTTTAGATCTGGGGGGGGCGGGGGGGCGGGCCTGGGGGGCCCTCCAGCTGTTGTGGAACTACATTTCCCATGAGGCATTGCAGGGCTGGCAGATACAATGACTCCCAGAGGAATGATGGGACTTGTAGTTCTGCAACAGTTGGAGGTCCCAGGTACCCCCCCCCCCCCCCCTGATTTGGGGGTAGTGCTGGGGGAGGGGACCGCAGAGCATGCTGTACATTGGGGGAGGGGATCCGGTTATTGGTTTCTTATGATTGTAGGAGGAGCCAGTGGCATCCAATCAGGTTTTAGCGCTGTGTGTTGGGTATCTGGTCGCTGGGAGATGTTCCTGGAGTCGGGAGGTTGTAGGCGGTTTGGGGGAAGGGCTCCGCCTACTTCTCTCCGTGTTGCTACGGGAACTGGTTGGTCATATTCCGGTCCCGGGACGGAGATCTTATATATCGGCTCTCATTGGTGGAGTGTTGGATGGGGGGGGAGGGGTCTCGCAGTGACTTTCACCATAAGATGACCCCCTGACCCCAACATGACCCCACCAACTACTCCTCCCTCACCCCAATATCACCACCCAACCCCCAACACTCCAAGTATTCCAACCCCAACATAACCATCTGACTTTTTCCTGACCCCCAACATTCCCAACATGACCATCTGAACCCTCCCTTACCCCCAACACTTGACCCAAACACCCCGACCACCCCAACATGGTCATGTTGACGTTTTGGTGTCAGGTGGTCCTCTACTACCCCCTCACCCCAACATGACCCCTCACCAATCCTAACCCCCAAACATGACCCCAACCCCACCAAATACTTCTCCCTCACCCCAACATGATCACCTCACCCCAACATAACCATCTAACCCCGATATGACCCCTCACCAATCCTAACCCCCAAACATGAGCCCAACCCCACCAACTACTTCTCCCTCACCCCCAACATGATCACCTGACCATAACTCCTCCATGTGCTCCTCCCTCACCCCCAATGCGATCACCTGACCCCTCACCGATCCTAACACCCAAACATGACCCCAACACCACCATCTACTCCTCCCTCACCCCAACATAACCATGTGACTCCTCCTTAACACCTCAACAGAACCATGTGACCCACCTCCCTCACCATAACACAGCAATATGAACTCTTGATCCCATCTTCTCCTTCACCCCAACATGACCCCTCACCAATCCTAACCCCCCAACATGAGCCCAACCCCACCAACTACTTCTCCCTCACCCCAACATGATCACCTGACCGATCCTAACCCCCAAACATGACCCCAACCCCACCAAATACTTCTCCCTCACCCCAACATGATCACCTGACCTCAACATAACCATCTTCTCCTCCCATCACCCCAACACAACCATCTAACCCCGATATGACCCCTCACCGATCCTAACACCCAAACATGACCCCAACACCACCATCTACTCCTCCCTCACCCCAACATGATCACCTCACCCCAACTTAACTATTTTCTCCTCCCTGACCCCAGCGTGACCACCTTACCCCAACCCCACTATCACCTGACTTTTCCCTAACACCTCAACCGAACCATCTGACCCACCTTGACCCCGACGCACCAACACGACGCTTCACCAATCCTAACACCCAAACATGACCCCCTACACCACCATCTACTCTTCCCTCACCCCAACATGATCACCTGACCATAACTCCTCCCTCACCCCAACATGATCACCTGACCATAACTCCTCCTTCTACTCCTCCCTCAAGCCCAACATGATCACCTGACCATAACTCCTCCATCTGCTCCTTCCTCACCCCAACATGATCACCTGACCCCTCACCGATCCTAACACCCAAACATGACCCCAACACCACCATCTACTCTTCCCTCACCCCAACATGATCACCTGACCATAACTCCTCCATCTACTCTTCCCTCACCCCAACATGATCACCTGACCATAACTCCTCCTTCTACTCCTCCCTCACCCCAACATGATCACCTGACCATAACTCCTCCATCTGCTCCTTCCTCACCCCAACATGATCACCTGACCATAACTCCGCCATCTACTCTTCCCTCGCCGCAACATGATCACCTGACCATAACTCCTCTTTCTTCTACTCCTCCCTCACCCCAACATGATCACCTGACCATAACTCCTCCCTCACCCCAACATGATCACCTGACCATAACTCCTCCCTCACCCCAACATGATCACCTGACCATAACTCCTCCCTCACCCCAACATGATCACCTGACCATAACTCCTCCCTCACCCCCACATGATCACCTGACCATAACTCCTCCCTCACCCCCACATGATCACCTGACCATAACTCCTCCCTCACCCCCACATGATCACCTGACCATAACTCCTCCCTCACCCCCACATGATCACCTGACCATAACTCCTCCCTCACCCCCACATGATCACCTGACCATAACTCCTCCCTCACCCCAACATGATCACCTGACCATAACTCCTCCCTCACCCCAACATGATCACCTGACCATAACTCCTCCCTCACCCCAACATGATCACCTGACCATAACTCCTCCCTCACCCCAACATGATCACCTGACCATAACTCCTCCCTCACCCCAACATGATCACCTGACCATAACTCCTCCCTCACCCCAACATGATCACCTGACCATAACTCCTCCCTCACCCCAACATGATCACCTGACCATAACTCTTCCCTCACCCCAACATGATCACCTGACCATAACTCCTCCATCTGCTCTTCCCTCACCCCAACATGATCACCTGACCATAACTCCTCCATCTGCTCTTCCCTCACCCCAACATGATCACCTGACCATAACTCCTCCATCTGCTCCTCCCTCACCCTAACACAGCAATATAAACACTTGACCTCAACCTCACATCTACTCCTCCCTCACCCTCACCCCAACGTGACCACCTTACCCCAACCCCAGCTGACTTTTCCCTAATGCCTCAACCGAACCATCTGACCCTCCTTGACCCCCACGCTCCAACATAACCGTCTGACTTTTTCCTGACCATGATGCCCACAGCATGACCACCTGAACCCTCTCTTCCCCTGTCATGATCACTTGACCCTAACACCCCAACATGGTCATGTTTTGGGGTTAGATGGTCATCTACTCCTTAGTCACCCCAACATAACCATCTAACCTCTCTCTCACCCTAACACAGCAACATAAACACCTGAACACAACCCCACCATCTACTGCTCCATCACCCCAACATGAGCACCTGACCCCAACACCACAACATATGCATCTACTCCTCCCTCACCCCAATATGATCCCTTGACCCTGACATAACCATCTTCTCATTCAACCGAACACCCCAACATGCTTTAACTAAACCTTCACTAACACCCCAACATAACCACCTGACCTTTTCTTGACTCCAGCGTGGCCAACTTAATCCTCTCTGACCACAACATGACCACATTACCCCAACATATCCATCTTCTCCCTCACCCCAACATAACCATCTGACTTCTCCTTGACCTCAAAACCCCAAACACACCCCCAACATGATCACTAGACCCCCAACACCCTAATGCCAACATGACCCCAACATGACCACCTAATTGAACCCTCTCTAATCTTTCCCCAAGCTACTAGAAATTAGAATGTCTCCAAACTCAGAGGTGTAACCCTTAGAATATCTGGACTTACCCCCCCAATATAAAGCAACTTTCCCCACCCAAAGTTTTACATACTCGAGTTCTGCATCTGAGGAATGGAGGTGGGTATACATCTGGGGGGAGGGCGGATCTATCTCCTGAAAACCAATGGATTTCCCCCAGTGTCCTGCAATTTGAAATGTATCCTAACCAGAAATTTGTGTTTGTTTTGGATGAAGTAAGGAGGGGAAATCCCTGTGATTGACATGTCGGCTCCACCCCTCTACTTGTCCTTGTATCATTGATGCAGAAACTCCAAGGGGAATCCTTCAATGGGGACACTTGGCTGTCTATAGCTCCTCCATATGCATTACTATATGATTGTACGATCTCCTGACGATCTGCCAACAACTATGTAGCACAGGGTCCTCCCTGATTGGATAGATCAGGGAGGTCCTCATGTTACATAGATTTGGTAGATCTAATGTTGATTGCATGGCTGTAATGTGTTTGGTAACCCTAAGAACGGGTTGCAGTTCCTCACTAGAAGACCCCACTACATTTTTTGTGTCGACCGGAAGTGAAGGGGACATCCTCGCCTCTGGGGACCCGGGAAGTGAAGGGGGACATCCTCGCCTCCATGGACCCTTGGAAGTGAAGGGGGACATCCTCGCCTCCGGGGACCCTTGGAAGTGAAGGGGACATCCTTGCCTCCGGGGACCCGGAAGTGAAGGGGACATCCTCGCCTCCGGGGACCCTTGGAAGTGAAGGGGACGTCCTCGCCCTCCGGGGGCCCGGAAGTGAAGGGGGACATCCTCGCCTCCGGGGGCCCGGAAGTGAAGGGGGACATCCTTGCCTCCGGGGGCCCGGAAGTGAAGGGGGACATCCTTGCCTCCGGGGGCCCGGAAGTGAAGGGGGACATCCTTGCCTCCGGGGGCCCGGAAGTGAAGGGGGACATCCTTGCCTCCGGGGGCCCGGGAAGTGAAGGGGGACATCCTTGCCTCCGGGGGCCCGGGAAGTGAAGGGGGACATCCTTGCCTCCGGGGGCCCGGGAAGTGAAGGGGGACATCCTTGCCTCCGGGGGCCCGGGAAGTGAAGGGGGACATCCTTGCCTCCGGGGGCCCGGGAAGTGAAGGGGGACATCCTTGCCTCCGGGGGCCCGGGAAGTGAAGGGGGACATCCTTGCCTCCGGGGGCCCGGGAAGTGAAGGGGGACATCCTTGCCTCCGGGGGCCCGGGAAGTGAAGGGGGACATCCTTGCCTCCGGGGGCCCGGGAAGTGAAGGGGGACATCCTTGCCTCCGGGGGCCCGGGAAGTGAAGGGGGACATCCTTGCCTCCGGGGGCCCGGGAAGTGAAGGGGGACATCCTTGCCTCCGGGGGCCCGGGAAGTGAAGGGGGACATCCTTGCCTCCGGGGGCCCGGGAAGTGAAGGGGGACATCCTTGCCTCCGGGGGCCCGGGAAGTGAAGGGGGACATCCTTGCCTCCGGGGGCCCGGGAAGTGAAGGGGGACATCCTTGCCTCCGGGGGCCCGGGAAGTGAAGGGGGACATCCTTGCCTCCGGGGGCCCGGGAAGTGAAGGGGGACATCCACGCTTCTTTTATTTTTAAATTTTGGAAAAAAAAAAAACTTTAAAGCTGAACTCCGGAGAATCACCGAAAACACGGGTGATTTACATGTATGGGGGAGATTTTTATTTTTTGCTGCACTTGTGTAGTCGTCAGAACACAAACCGCTGGGAGCCAAGTATGTGATGACCTCTCCTGGGTCCATTTGCGTTGTCTGGTGTTGGTCTGAATAAGATCCCCCCCCCATATTGAGAGAATGGATTCTCCCTACCTCATGCCTCCTCACCCTACCTGTCAGGGGTCCCCCCCACCTTCCCTTCTGTAGCATAACATTCCCATCCCTGGTTGTGCACCCCCCCCCACTCTTTTTTTTTTTCTCTCGTATGATTGGTTGCCTCTCTTTTATGGTTCATCTGATTGTATGTTATTTCCTCTCTTCCGGCAGATCTGATTGTCATGGTTGAAGTGTGATACCCACCCTTCCCTATCCTCCCCCAGCCCCCCACCCCCCCAGCTGCCTCCATGTCTGAGGGAACCGTTCCCACCCGTAGAATCGGCACCCGAGCTGCGGTTCGCCAGGAGAACTCAGCCATGGCGGAGTCTGAAGCCACCACCACAGCCACCACCACCTCAGAGACCTCCTCTTCCCAGACCGTTCCCCCCTCAGAGTCACCAAAGTTGGAGATCAAGGTGGTCCCGAAAGAGGAACCTATGCCAGAACCCGTGGAGACCCCCACTATGCCGTTGACAATGCCTGTGACCACGGCAGCCACAGTGACACTAGTGACCACAGCGTTACCGGTCTCCACTACCCAGACCTCCACCCCCACCATAACCACCCCTGCCTCCACCATCACCACCCCTGCCATCACCGCCGTCCAGGTAAAGGATGCTCTGTTGCTCCAGCCACTGGGGCCGAGTCCCTTCACCGGCCGGAAACGGAAAGCCAATTTCTCCAACGAGGAGACTGAGACGCTGGTGAAGTACGTGGTCAAACATTTCAGTGCTCTTTACGGCTCGGAGGCGCTCCGCACAGAGTCCACCCGCAGGAACCAGAGGCGCAGCCAGCTGTGGAATCAGATCCAGAAACATGTCAATGAACTCGGTTACACCCCCCGCAGCATCGATGACCTCAAACACAAGTGGCGGGACCTCCGCCTGGAGGTGAAGCGGAAAATCACCCATCGCAAAACCGGCAACAAGGCGCCCACGCCTCCCGGGGTCACCCCAATTATAGACACTAAACTCACCCCATTGGAGGAACAGGTGGCCTCCACCATCGGACATCACTGCTCCCTGGATGGAGAACAAGAGGGCCTCTACATCGAGCCGGGTGAGTGAGCATCTGGTAGACGGGCCCATTCCGCTCCTGTCTCTCCTACTTCCCCTCCATTCCCTGTAATATAAGAAGAGGTATTACAGAGGAAGTAACGATTGTCTCCCCTGCAGATTGTGTAAGTTTGTCCACTTGCAAAGAAATGAAGGGTCTATAATTTTTTTATCATAGGTGTATTTTATATGATAGAGACAGAAGATCAACCAAAAACGCCATAATAGAAATGTTATAAATGGAGTTGCAGTTCAGTGAGTAAAATAAGTATTCGATCCCCAAGTAAAACATGACTTAGTAGTTGGTGGAGAAACCCTTGTTGGTGATCACAGAGGTCAGACGTTTCTTGTAGGTGGTGATCAGGTTTGCACACATCTCAGGAGGGATTTTGGTCCACTCTTCTCTACAGATGTTCTCTAAATCCTTAAGGTTCCTTGGCTGTCGCTTGGCAACTAGAACTTTCAGTTCCCCCCGAAATTTTCTATAGGATTAAAGTCTGGAGACTGGCTAGGCCACTTCATGACCTTAATGTGCATCTTCTTGAGCTACTCCTTTGTTGCCTTGGTGGGATGTTTTGGGTCATTGTCATGCTGGAAAACCCATCCATGACCCATCTTCAGTGTTCTGGCTGAGGGAAGAAGGTTCTCATTCAAGATTCTACAATACATGGCCTCGTCATTGGCCCCTTAATGTGGCAAAGTCGGTCTGTACCTTTTTAGCAGAGAAACGACCCCAAAGCATCATGTTTCCACCTCCGTGTGACTGTACGGATGGTGTTCTTTGGGTAATAATCAGGATTTTTTTCCTCCAAACAGTCGCGTTAATGCCAAAGAGCTCAGTTTTGGTCTCCTCTGACCACAGAACTTTCTCCCAATCCTTCTCTGAATCATTTAGATGTTCATTGGCATGACTGCACATGGGTCTTCCTCAGGAGGGCGACTTGCTGTGTTTGGAGATGGTCAACATTTTTCTATGACCCTAAAAACCCCATCCCTACAGCTTTGGGGCTGTTTCTCTGCTAAAGGTTCAGGCCAACTTTGCCGCACTGAGGGGCCGATGGACGGGGCCATGTATTGTAAAATCTTGGATGAGAACCTTCTTCCCTCAGCCAGAACACTGAAGATGGGTCATGGATGGGTCTTCCAGCATCACAAGTACCCCAAACATACCGCCAAGGCAACAAAGGAGTAGCTCAAAAAGAAGCACATTAAGGTCGTGGAGTGGGCTATCCAGTCTCCAGATCTTAATCCTATAGAAAATTTATGGAGGGAGCTGAAGCTTTAAGTTGCCAAGAGACGGCCAAGAAACCTTAAGGATTTAGAGAAGATCTGTAAAGAAGAGTAGACCAAAAGCCCTTCTGAGATGTGTGCAAACCTGGGAACCACCTACAAGAAACGTCTGACCTCTGTGCTCACCAACAAGGGTTTCTCCACCAACTACTAAGTCAAGCATTTGATCCCCAAGCAAAACATATTTTACTCACTGAACTGCAACTCCATTTGTATCGTGTGTGTTCTGGATTTTTGGTTTATATTCTGTCTCATCATATCAAATACACCTATGATAAAAATTATAGACCCTTCATTTCTTTTTTGTAAGTGGGCAAAACTTACACAATCTGCAGGGGAGTCAATCATTATTTCCCCCCCTCTCCAGTGTCTGCTATCTCTTCTCCATTCCCTGTAATAGAAGTGGTATTATACTCTCCTCTCCGGTGTCCTGTGTCTCCCACCTCCCCCTCTAGTCTCTGTAAGACCCCTTTCGCACTGGGGCAGCCTTGGCACTAAAGTGCCGCTTTTCGGCCTCTAGCGGGGCACTTTTAACCCCAAAAAAGTGGGTTAAAACTTCAGTTTTGCGGCGCTTTGCAAGCACTGCCCATTCATGCTGCTTGCAGGACTTTTTCTAACGTCCGTCCCGCAAGCGCACCGCCCCAGTGTGAAAGCACCCTTTGCAATGAATGGGAGGCAGTTTTCAGGCGCTAAAACACCTGAAAACTGCCTCAGTGTGAAAGGGGTCTTATAGAAGAGGTATTCTACTCACCGGTGTCCTGTGTCTCCTACCTCCCCTCTCCCCTCCATTCCCTGTAATAGAAGAGGTATTATACCCCCCCCCCCCGTGTCTCCTCCCTCCCCCTCCATTCCCTGTAATAGAAGAGGTAATATACCCCCCTCTCTGGTGTCCTGTGTCTCCTACCTCCCCTCCATTCCCTGTAATAGAAGAGGTATTATACCCCCCCCCCTCCGGTGTCTCCTCCCTCCCCCTCCATTCCTTGTAATAGAATAAGTATTATACCCCCCTCTCCGGTGTCTCCTACTTCCCTGTAATAGAAGAGGTATTATCCCCCCCCCCCCCCATGGTGTCTCCTACCTCCCCTCCATTCCCTGTAATAGAAGAGGTATTATACCCCCCTCTCCGGTGTCCTGTGTCTCCTACCTCCCCTCTCCCCTCCATTCCCTGTAATAGAAGAGGTATTATACCCCCCCCCCCCCGGTGTCTCCTCCCTCCCCCTCCATTCCCTGTAATAGAAGAGGTATTATACCCCCCTCTCCGGTGTCCTGTGTCTCCTACCTCCCCTCCATTCCCTGTAATAGAAGAGGTATTATACCCCCCTCTCCGGTGTCTCCTCCCTCCCCTCCATTCCCTGTAATAGAATAAGTATTATACCCCCCTCTCCGGTGTCTCCTACCCCCCTTCTAGTCTCTGTAATAGAAGAGGTATATGCAATGGAGAAAATGATTGTCTCCCCTGCAGATTGTGTAGATTTGCCCACTTACATAGAAATGAAGAGTCTCTAATTTTTATCATAGGTGTATTTTATATGATAGAGACAGAATATCAACCAAAAATCCAGAAAAAACACACAATAGAAATGTTATAAATGGAGTTGCGGTTCAGTGAGTAAAAGAAGTATTTGAACCCTTCACAAAACATGACTTAGTAGTTGGTGGAGAAACCCTTGTTGACAAGCACAGAGGCAGGGGCGAAAGTACAGGGGTTGTGATTGCGACCTCTGAAATCCAGCCTTCCCACCCAGTTTTGAAGCCAGGATGTGGCAGAACTCCATTCCACCATCTCCGGATCTCACCTTCCACCTTCGCCCTCCGCTATCCCTTGTGAACATGTAACAGACCCCTGCACACACTCATGGGGGAGACCGCTCTCCAGAATGTGAGAGTAAGCATGATCTCCCTGCAAGGCAGCGCTGCCTACACAGGGTGGTCCTGGGGCTGCGTAAAAAGGGAGTAACCAGAGCCAGGCAAGTTGGGGAGGGGGTGTTGCACACTGTGCAAAGAGCACCACTAAACCCTGCGCTCTGTATAGGGGGGGGGGGGGCGCCCGCCCCCTGAGCCCTGCGCTCTGTACATGGGGGGGGCGCGCGCCCCCGCGCTCTGTGCTTAACGCTCTTGAACCCTTCATGCTGTATTTGGTGCATCCCAGATACAACCGGCCCTTTGAGGGCAACCATACTGCTGATGTGGCTCGCGATGAAATTGCGTTTGACACCCCCTGATCTACAGTGTGTAGTGAATGGGTAAGCTGTGTGCTCGGTATATGTGCTGAGACCCGGCTGATCTCTGTATAAGTACTGTCCACAGTCTGCATGTGATCTATAAATGTGAGCACAGAATATACTCCATATAGGATGTGTATAGTGGGCATAATATATCATCTACATGTACAGTATGGACACCCTGTGATGTATAGTGATGGGCACAGTATATTCTCTATATAGTAGAAGCATGGAATAGCCCTGATGTTGGTACCTGTGGCCACAGGATAGTCTGTGCCTGGCACATCTTCTGGCAGCATGCTCTGCATTGTCTGTAGACTGGGTAGCTGTCTGCGCAGTATAAAGTGAGGGAGTGCTCCTAATCTCAGCTTGTTACCTGTAGAAAAGAAACCTGTCCACAGAAGCAATCGATCAGATTCCAATCTCTCCACCATGGCCAAGACCAAAAAGCTGTCCAAGGATGTCGGGGAGAAGATTGTAGACCTACACAAGGCTGGAATGGGCTACAAGACCATCGCCAAGCAGCTTGGTGAGAGGGTGACAACAGTTGGTGGGATTTATGCACAAATGGAAGAAACACAAAATAACGATCGATCCCTCAGTCTGGGGCTCCATACAAGATCTCACCTCGTGGAGGTTCAATGATAACGGTGAGGAATCAGCCCAGAACTACACGGGAGAATCTTCTCAATGATCTCAGCTGGGACTATAGTCACCAAGAAAACAATCGGTAACACACTACATCGTGAAGGACTGAAATCCTGCAGCACCTGTAAGGTCCCTCTTCTCCGAAAACGTTGCACTCTCCTTGTGTTGTGATCATGCAATAAATTACACGTTTGAGCGCTATCTACGCTGTTCCATGGTGTGCTGGAAAATATTTTCATTATTAATCCTGCTCAGGAAATCACATGTACAGGTCCGTCTGAAGATTACTAATGAACATTTGAATGATTCAGAGGAGAACTGGGTACAGCTGGGTTCACATATGAGCCGCATCCATTGCACAGCAGGGGTCTGGTGTGTGCTGGTTCAGCGTTTTCAGGTCCAATTTCAGCCCAAATGTTTTGCTGAATTCGGACCTGAAACTGACCAAAAAAAACACCTTTTTCCTGAAAAACACACCGGACCTGCTGCGGAGGTATGTGAACCAGCTCCATAGAGAGCCAGTCACATTCTTCTGCTATGCAAATTGGATGCGGAGAAACCAGTTCGCATAGGTGTGAACCCAGCCTAAAAGTGTTGTGGTCAGGTGAGACCAAAATCAAGCTGTCTGGAGGAGGAGGAATGCTGCCTGTGGCCCCAGGGACACCATCCCCACTGTCAAGCATTGAGGTGGAAACATGCTTTGGGGGGGGGGGGGGTGTTCTGCTAAGGGGATAGGACAACTTCACCGCATCAAAAGGGACGATGGACGGGGCCATGTACCAACAAATCCTGGGTGAGAACCTCCTTCTCTCAGCCAGGGCATTAAAAATGGGTGGTGGATGGGTGTTCCAGCATGACAATGACCCAAAACACATGGCCAAGGCAACAAAGGAGTGGCTCAAGAAGAAGCACATTAAGGTCCTGGAGTGGCCTAGCCAGTCTCCAGAACTTCATCCTATAGAGAATATGTGGAGGGAGCTGAAGGTTCGAGTTACCAAACATCAGCCTGGAAACCTTAATGACTTGGAGAAGATCTGCAAAGAGGACAAAATCCCTCCTGAGATGTGTGCAAACCTGGTGGGGCCAACTCCAAGAAACGTCTGACCTCTGTGATCGCTGTACTTCCCTGCGCGCCCCCCCTCCCCATCCCCTGCAGGCACTGCCGGGTTCCCTCTCCTGGCAGCGTGCAGTAGAGTAGGGAAGTGGTCGGTAGATATGTAATTTACCATCCCCTTCCTTGTCTTAATAGTCAGTGATCTGTACCAATCGCTGACTGTGTTCATTCATAACTGAGGTAAAGTAAACTGTATTTACTATGCTTCAGTTTGTGAATGAATGGGAAGCAATGTACAGAGCTCTTCCTGTCCATTCATTCTGTGCTGCTGAGGCTATAGAGATTGAGTGCTGTGTCCTTTCTCTATCTCAAAGGTGAAACATCAGAGGTCTGTTTAGACCCCTGATGCCTCACCAAAGCCCGCCAATGGGACTCCTGGGGAAAAAAAAAAATTTTTTTTTGTAAAAAGGAAATGGTAAAAGTGAAATAAATAACCAACAAAAAAAAAAAAAACTGACACCAGTGGCGAAACTACCAGGGTTGCAAAGGTCGTACCTGCGACTGGGCCCTGGTGTTCCACCACCTGGGGGGTTCCTTTTTTATGGTTTCTTGCACGGGGTGGCCTGAAGTTTCTAGTTATGCCTCTGCACAGAGGTCAGACGTTTCTTGTAGTTGGTGATCAGGTTTGCACACATCTCAGGAGGGATTTTGGTCCACTCTTCTTTACAGATCCTCTCTAAATCCTTAAGATTTCTTGGCTGTCTCTTGGCAACTTAAAGCTTCATCTCCCTCCATACATTTTCTATAGGATTAAGGGCTAGAGACTGGCTAGGCCACTCCATGACCTTAAATGTTCTGCTTCTTGAGCCACTCCTTTGTTTCCTTGGAGGTATGTTTTGGGTCATTGTCATGCTGGAAGAACCATCCACGACCCATCTTGAGTGTCCTGGCTGAGGGAAGAAGGTTCTCATCCAAGATTTTACTATACATGGCCCCATCCATTGGCCCCTCCATGCGACAGTTGGCCTGAACCTTTAGCAGAGAAACGGCCCGAAAGCATCATGTTTCTACCTCCGTGTGTGACTGTAGGGATGGTGTTCTTAGGGTCATAGTCCAGAATTTTTCTTCCTCCAAACATGGCGAGTTGAGTGAATGCCAAAGAGCCCAAGTTTAGTCTCATCTGACCACAGAACTTCCCCTAATCCTTCTCTGAATCATTTAGATGTTCATTGGGATGACTGTACATGTCTTCTTGAGGAGGGGGACTCGCTGTGTTTTGGAGGAAGAAAAATGCTGATTATGACCCTAAGACCACCATCCCTACAGTCACACACGGAGGTGGAAATATGATTCTTTGGGGCTGTTTCTCTGCTAAAGGTTCAGGCTGACTTTGTCGCATTGAGGGGCCAGTGGACGGGGCCATATATTGTAAAATCCTGGATGAGAACTTTCTTCCCTCAGCCAGAACACTGAAGATGGGTTGTGGATGGGTCTTCCAGCATGACAATGGCCCAAAAAATACCACCAAGGCAACAAAGGAGTGGATCAAGAAAAAGCACATAAAGGTCATGGAGTGGCCTAGTTGGTCTCCAGACCTTAATCGCATAGAAAATTTTATGGAGGGAGCTGAGACTTCGAGTTGCCAAGAGACAGCCAAGAAACCTTCAGGATTTAGAGGAGATCTGTAAAGAAGAGTGGACCAAAATCCCTCCTGAGATGTGTGCAAACCTGGTCACCACCTACAAGAAACGTCTGACCTCTGTGATCACCAACAAGGGTTTCTCCACCAACTACTAAGTCATGTTTTGCTCGGGGATCAAATTTTTATTTTACTCACTGAACTGCACCTCCATTTATAACATTTGTATCGTGATTTTTTTTTTTTTTTTTTTTTTTATGGATTTTTGGTTGATATTCTGTTTATCAAATAAAATACACCTATGATAAATATTTATAGACCTTTCATTTCTTTGTAAATGGGCAAACTTACACAATCTGCAGGGGAACAAATCCTTATTTTCCCCACTGTATACTCTCCGGTGTCTCCTACCTTCCTTCCATTCTCTGTAATATAAGAGGTATTCTACTCTCCTCTCTGGTGTCCCGTGTCTCCTACCTTCCCTCCATTCTTACTTTGTCAAGATGGGGATACCTTCAGGGTAGTTGGGGGATCCTTATTTCTGGTGGGGATAGATCCAGTCCAATGGTGGTGTGGAGCCGACACTTTGTGCTGTTTCCCGTGGCTGTTGAGGGGTCCCTGTGTAGCACCAGATTCTGCGGACACCCTGGCCTGAGCCCTTTGCTGCCCCCTGTATGTGAGACTCTCCAGATGCATTATGGGAGAACTGTGTGCTGTCTGTGTGGATGTCATAAAATTTCAGTTTCTGACCTGTCTTCTCTGTCTCGCAGGTGTCCCCCGACAGTCCATATTTTTCAACTGCAGAGGTTCACCTGGGGCCCCAATGTCTGAACTCGGCGCAGGTAGGTACAGGAGTGGGTAGCGGCTGCGCGTTGGTGTGTTGGATGATGGGAGGGGTAGATTGGAAAGTTTTTACTGACCATATTTTGTCTTCTGTTCCCAGCGAGCCCCCGACCAAACGCTGAGATGTCTATGATGTCACCGCTGATCAGCACCTCCCCCGCCCAGCTGTCTTTTGTGCTTTCAGAAGACGGGGACAACGAAGAGCAAGAAATGGATGTCACTCCTTCAGTCGCCCAGACCGTCTTTCCGACAGTTGCTCCAGTGGTCACGCCGGCGACAGTCACCATTAAACCTTTCTCAGAGACTTGGTCAACGGTGAAGGATTTGGGTGCCCTGGTGACCACACAGGGTCTCCTGCCACTCCAACAGACCATTTTGGCGGCCACGCAGCAGCTCCTCACTGTGAAGCAAGAAGTGTTAACAGCGCAGCCCGTCATGTTCCCGGCCCGCTGCGAGTCCCAGAGCTCCCTCGTCTCCTCCCCTGAGGGATCTGTCTCCAATGCGACCGCCTCCACCGAATGGAACGGAGACAACTCGGCGGCGGTCTGCGGCGATACTGAGATGGTGAAGCTGAAAGTGGAGGAGGACGACGAAGAGGGCAACAGCCAGGACGCGGGAAAGAATTCTCCTCTGCCAGAGAGTCAAGACGAGTGGGAGGGGCAGTCGGCGTCCCCGCAGCCCAGTGACAACGCAGTGGAGGACTCTCTACCTTCCACCACTTCCCAGGATGGCGATCCACCTTCTGGCACCGACCTTCCCACCAATGGGGACTGCTCCTGCGAGGCCGGCGACGGCAAAGACGAGGTGAAGGCCAAGATGCAGCGGCTGTTGGAGCTGGAGGAGCGCTGGGACCGAATGTACGACCAGGAGCTCGGCATCTGGGAGGAGGAGAGGGTCCGGCAGCAGCAACAACGCTCACAGGACAGAGAGCTGCAGCAACAGCTGCTCACCGTGCTCACGGACATTCGCGACGAGCTGCGCCAGCTCAGGCAAGAGAGAGCCGCCGTCCGTCAGAACCAAACTGCTGCTAACAGCTCTTTGCCGACCACCAAGGTGGAGGAACCTGAAAGTCCTAAAGCTGCTCCCGAAACCCCCAAGGCATCTCCTGAGCCGCGTACCCCACCGACCTCCATAGGGAAGCGAAGGGGGCGCCCGCGGCTCGTCAAACCAACCCCCGAGCCCGTGCGCCCCATCCGGCCGGCTCCAGGATCTTCCTCCAAAAGCTGAGCTTGGCCCTTCCGCCCCTTTTAGACTTTGCTTGGCTGCAGAGATTGTGATCTCCCTCCCTACCTGTATGGGGGAGGGGGAGGAAACCACACTGGAAAGAGGAGGGAGTATCATCCCAATAAACTGTCCTGTCCTGCTAGGTTCAGACTGCATAGATATCCTTTTGTCCGAGAATTTCCAACCGTGAAGGAGGCGGCCCCTTAGACACGTGACCTCAGGCTGTGCGCCACTCTGGGAAATCTAAGGGGTGTTTTTGTAAAGAGTTTGGGGGGGGGATGATGGGGAAATATAAAATATAGTTCTATTTTTCTGATATCCTTTAGTTACGAGCCTTAAACCGATTTATCAAGTTCTCCCTTCGGTCTTTTCCTGGAAGTGAAAGTTGATAGGCCGTGGGAGAGTGATGAATTATTTCTAGTGAGATGCCGCGGGAGGCTGATGAATTCTTATTTTCCATAGCGGGAATGAAGTGTATGTTCTGTAGGAGTCACTGTTCTGTTTTTTGTACGGAGACCGAACGCTAAAGAGCGTCCTAGATTTTTTTTTTTTGTTTTATGATGAATTCCCGATCCAAAGCACGTCCCATCAGGGTCCGATCATCACTTGCTGGCTTTGCTCCTGGGACCACAGCGCATGAAATAAAGGGGACAGGCCGGGGCGGGGGTTGGATGTTTCCGGTGACTGGACCTTTTATGCTTTTCATGCAATAAAGGAAATGTTTTATGAAACGTCGTTCCTGCTTCTTGTGACGCGAGCGCATACACACACCTTGGTTGGTGAACTTATTTAACCTGCTTACGACTGCCCAATGCATATGCGCGGCGGTAAAAAGGTGAGCTTTAACGCCCGCACATGCGCAGTTGGGATGCCTAAAGAAAATCCACAAAGTCCATACTGGACGCAACGCGTCAGTTGGGCTGTGTCATCACCATGCCAGGCGGAACTCTGTTAGATTTTTAAACATTCCCCTCACAGTAACAGGAGTACTTCTTTACAATGTAAAGCTGATGTCTATCGTGCTTATATAAGTGGATCTTTTTATTCAATAAATATGTGGCCTATTACACTATGAACGCGCTCTTTTCTCTGAGTGGTAACCTTGACTGGTGAGTAGGAGGATGGAGGAGGAGAAGATACAAGTGCGCTACTTTAGGAAGTACCTGTGAGACCTGGTTTATGACCTCGTGTTTATACGGTTGGGTACATTGTTACTGTAATTTTCCTTTCCAGGAAAGTGAGTTTAGTAATTGATACAATTTATGTTTCTGGCCCCAACATGCCAGCGTACCCCCACATGTATGCTACCATGGATTGGCGCCAGAAAAGGAAAATTATGGTAAGAATTTGATACAATTTTCCATTGTGAACACATAGGCAAGTTGCAAGTGATTCATTGTGTTCACCACAACGAAAAATTGTATCAAATACTTACTATAATTTTCCTTTTCTGGCGCCAATCCATGGTGGCATACATGTGGTATGCTGCCACCATCCTGGGTGGACCCCATTCTATTCACATGGTCAAAAACAGCTTTTGAATAAACCAGGGCTCACAGGTACTTCCTATAGCTGCACTTGTATCCCACCCCTTCCTTCTCCAACCTCCCTCCTCCCATCTCCCCTGTCTTCTCCAACCTCCCTCCTCCCATCTCCCCTGTCTTCTCCAACCTCCCTCCTCCCATCTCCCCCGTCTTCTCCAACCTCCCTCCTCCCATCTCCCCCGTCTTCTCCAACCTCCCTCCTCCCATCTCCCCCGTCTTCTCCAACCTCTCTCCTCCCATCTCCCCTGTCTTCTCCAACCTCTCTCCTCCCATCTCCCCTGTCTTCTCCAACCTCTCTCCTCCCATCTCCCCTGTCTTCTCCAACCTCTCTCCTCCCATCTCCCCTGTCTTCTCCAACCTCTCTCCTCCCATCTCCCCTGTCTTCTCCAACCTCTCTCCTCCCATCTCCCCTGTCTTCTCCAACCTCTCTCCTCCCATCTCCCCTGTCTTCTCCAACCTCTCTCCTCCCATCTCCCCTGTCTTCTCCAACCTCTCTCCTCCCATCTCCCCTGTCTTCTCCAACCTCTCTCCTCCCATCTCCCCTGTCTTCTCCAACCTCTCTCCTCCCATCTCCCCTGTCTTCTCCAACCTCTCTCCTCCCATCTCCCCTGTCTTCTCCAACCTCTCTCCTCCCATCTCCCCTGTCTTCTCCAACCTCTCTCCTCCCATCTCCCCTGTCTTCTCCAACCTCTCTCCTCCCATCTCCCCTGTCTTCTCCAACCTCTCTCCTCCCATCTCCCCTGTCTTCTCCAACCTCTCTCCTCCCATCTCTCCCCCTCCCCTGTCTTCTCCAACCTCTCTCCTCCCATCTCTCCCCCTCCCCTGTCTTCTCCAACCTCTCTCCTCCCATCTCTCCCCCTCCCCTGTCTTCTCCAACCTCTCTCCTCCCATCTCTCCCCCTCCCCTGTCTTCTCCAACCTCTCTCCTCCCATCTCTCCCCCTCCCCTGTCTTCTCCAACCTCTCTCCTCCCATCTCTCCCCCTCCCCTGTCTTCTCCAACCTCTCTCCTCCCATCTCTCCCCCTCCCCTGTCTTCTCCAACCTCTCTCCTCCCATCTCTCCCCCTCCCCTGTCTTCTCCAACCTCTCTCCTCCCATCTCTCCCCCTCCCCTGTCTTCTCCAACCTCTCTCCTCCCATCTCTCCCCCTCCCCTGTCTTCTCCAACCTCTCTCCTCCCATCTCTCCCCCTCCCCTGTCTTCTCCAACCTCTCTCCTCCCATCTCTCCCCCTCCCCTGTCTTCTCCAACCTCTCTCCTCCCATCTCTCCCCCTCCCCTGTCTTCTCCAACCTCTCTCCTCCCATCTCTCCCCCTCCCCTGTCTTCTCCAACCTCTCTCCTCCCATCTCTCCCCCTCCCCTGTCTTCTCCAACCTCCCTCCTCCCATCTCTCCCCCTCCCCTGTCTTCTCCAACCTCCCTCCTCCCATCTCTCCCCCTCCCCTGTCTTCTCCAACCTCCCTCCTCCCATCTCTCCCCCTCCCCTGTCTTCTCCAACCTCCCTCCTCCCATCTCTCCCCCTCCCCTGTCTTCTCCAACCTCTCTCCTCCCATCTCTCCCCCTCCCCTGTCTTCTCCAACCTCCCTCCTCCCATCTCTCCCCCTCCCCTGTCTTCTCCAACCTCCCTCCTCCCATCTCTCCCCCTCCCCTGTCTTCTCCAACCTTCCATCTCCCTTCTCCAACCTTCCATCCTCCCATCTGTCCCCTGTGGCAGAGGGACTCGGTATAGCACGCCTTGGCAGCAGAATGGTGATATTACCGCAATTGCAGTCTGTTGTTCACTTCCTCCAGCCCCATAATGGTAAGTCTGTACCACCATATGATGAGGCTGGGGGAAGAGCCCACAGTACACTGATCATGCATGCAATGCTGTGCAGGCTTCAATGCAAACATATTTGTGTTTAATCATACAGAACATGGGACCTGTATTCATAGACCATGGGTTAAAAGCCGCTCCCTTCAGATGATTGGACACTGGCAAAAAAAATCCACACGTCCCCCTAAGAGCTTAGGCGTATAACCCCCCCACCCTCTTTTTTGGATAATGTCTTTAGGTGGTGGACCTGTTCTTCTGGAGAAGTATTTTTCCTTGTTAACCCTTCCATATTTATTTTATTCCCTGAAGCTTCTATTAAGCACTGTCTGCTTTTTTGTAAGTGTTTGTTTTTTTTGTTTTTTTTTTAATGGGACAGTACCCGGCAGATGTGCAGAACCAGAACCTTCAGGGCCCCAGTGCAAGAAACCATGAATGGCACCCCTGTCCCCTGGCCAGGGCCCTTCCCACTGATCCCGGGGCCCTTTTACTCCGACTGCAGGACCCTTTTACATGTTCTGCCACCCCCACAGTAGCTGAACGCCAGGTCCCAAGTTCGATCTTTGAGACCCTGGTAGTTCCGCCCCTAATGTCAGTGGTTTTATTTTGTACCAATTTATGATAGATAGAGATAGAGCCCTGTTGGGGGCGGGGGGCTTTGGTGAAATATCAGGGGTCTAAACAGACCTCTGATGTTTCACCAGTGAGATATTTACTGGCCCATTACCTGCTCTCTATCCTGACAGCATGCCCTGCAAAGGGGGTGGGGGGGGGGGGCTGGGAGAGCACAAACGGAGGCAGAAGAGTACACAGGGGCCCGGGGACAGCAGGACCTGGATATGAGGGGCGGCATATAGAAGAACCAATCCCCCCTCCATGTTCCTCCTGCAGCTGCTGAATGCCTGCAGGAGAGAGAGGTGGAGAAGGAGGCTTCAGCAGCTGCAGGAGGAATGTGGAGGGGGATTGGTTCTTCTATATGCCATCCCTCCTATCCAGGTGTGCGGGGGGGGGGGGCCCTGAGTTGCAGTTGTGTCCCCTGTAGTTACAGGGGATACCTGGCCCTCGCCACATGCGGCTGGACTGTAATGTTTACTTTGCGCACTGGATCCTGCATTAGGCAATCACCTTGGCACTAAGTGTAATGTGTGTGGTTAGTTACTATACAAGTAAATTGGCGTCCATTTCTATGGCTCTCAGACCCTAAAGACCCCTCTAGTAGGCCCAGCATCGTGTTTAAACAGGGTTTCTCTGTACATTGCCACCTGTTCCTGGCTTTTTAGAACACAATCTGCACATTACCCTTTGGATAATCAATTTCCCAAAGGATTCTCTAGCACACTGGGGTAATTGGGTCTAATCTTGGACATTACCCAAGCCAGAATTTTCCTTCCTCAGCAAAAAGTTGCTTCCCTAAAGTCCTACACATGGATCCAAGTGGTGTATCTACCAAGGTCATAAAGGTAACACTTGTGACTGAGCCCTGGTGTTCTACTACTGTGTAGGGAGGCCCCAAGACGCAGTTTTGTCAAAACAGGCACTTTTTTTCCTGTCCGACAGGAAGAAAGTGCCCGTAAAAACAGTTCCTTGCCTGACAGCCTGCACCTCACAACTTAAAAGTGGCTGGCGGTAAATCACTTTAGAAAGAGAAGTCCTGGATCGCGACTCAGAACTGTTCCGGAGTCAGCCAATTGGGGAATTGCTGGACTTGGATTGGACAGAACAAGAGGTCAAGCTCAGCAGTTCTCTAATCATCTAGCTCTGAAACTGCACATGCGCAATTCAGGGTTGCTGAGAAGGTTCTTTTTTTACCTAAAGTTTTCTACCACCAGCCACTTGTGAGTCGTGGCCAGGCCAGAAGGTATATGAAAGGCGGCACTCTAGAGGAGCAGGAGGACATAAGGCCCCTTTCACACTTGTGCGACTTGTCCTGTGACTTGGGAGTGCAAAGTTGCATGACAAGTTGTAACCCATGATTCCCAATGATAACCATTCATATCTGTGACTTCAAGTCATACCTGCACTAATTTGGTCCAACTTTAATATGAGTTGAGGTCCATAGACCTCAAGTTTACACAGGTATTCCCTGAAATTGCATCAAAATCATGGCTGCAAAATCACATGGCTTTCAAGTCGCGGCAGTGTGAAAGGTGCCTAAGGTGGCACTCTGGAGCACCAGGAGGACATAAGGGAGCACATGAGGAAGCATTCTGGAAGTACTAACTTAGTACCTCCTATAGTACCCTGCGAGTACAGTATTACTAGGGTGGTACTCTGCAGGTAATAACTTAGTACCCTACAGAGTGCTTCTTAGTAGAGTGGGTACAAGGACTGTTATGTGTGTAGTGTATACTGCAGGCGTAGATTGTGTTCAATCCCCCTTTAAAACCCTCCCACTGGCCATGCCTACTGTTTGGCACAGTGCACATTTCCCAGGGTGCCCTAGCTTCATTCATAGTCTTAGTCATGCTCACATTTTGTCAAGCTGTTTTCACTGAAGGTGGACCTTTCATGGTTTCTTGCATCAGGGCCCTGAAGGTTCTAGTTATGCCTCTGGTGGACCATCAAGTCAAACAGGCTTCCCTTAGTTTGCTTCTGCATGAGAGTTTAAGCCTTGATAGCCTCCTCTGAGGCAGTTCTCTTTGCTTAGTTTCACTTCAACATACACAGAACGTGGAAGAAGCAAATTTAATCCTTGGATCGCCCAAAGCTTTCCTTGACATGGTGGATCTGCGATCCTGCCCTGAAATTGATAAAGTTGTTCCATTGGATGCGCTGGAAAGTGGTGGCAATAGATGCCAGCTATACAGGTTGGGAATGACCCTAACAAATCCCTGACTGCTTATGGGGCGTGGGAACTTCCCATCAGCATTCCTAAACTAATTCATTAATTTGTCTTTGCAACATTGGCCTTACCTTCTGCAAATTCAATTAGTCAGGCCACAGTCGGGCAATGCCACAGCAGTGACCTGCATAAACCATCAGGAGAGCACCACAAGTCAAGCTGCCCCAAAATAAATTTTCTTCTGGGTGAAAACTCACACTCCAGATCTCTCTGCCATGCCATCCCCCCCCCCCCCCAGTCGATTACCAAGCCCTTTGGTTCTGGTATGGATATTAAGGGGAACCCCGCACCCAAATTAAAAAAAATGACGTGGGGGCCCCCAGGCACTATATACTCTGAACAGCAGTATATATACTATACAGCTTGCACTATATACTCTGCAGAAAATTGGGCCTTAGATGTTGCTGGTACCAGAACACTGTAAGCCCTCACAGTTACTCTTGGTGAGCGCAGGAACGGGCCCTGCTGCAAAATCTATCAAGATTTGGAATTGCATGCCCTTGTTAAACTGGGGCAGAAAAGTTGGGCCTTTGGTGGTGGTACTAGAACACTGTAAGCCCTCAGTTACGCTTGTTGGGCACAGGAACGGGCCCTGCTATGAAATATGTCAAGAACTGTAATTACATGCCACTGTTAAACAGGAGCAGAAAAATTGGGCCTTGGGTGGTGGTGCCCTTAACCAAAAATATTGTTGGAAGCTAGCATCATCATCATCAAGATTGAGGAGGAATAAGATAGTCACTCAGCATAGGCAGTCTTCAAGGCATCCCACAACCATAGAAAATTCAATCAGTTACATCAGCATCAGGTACTTGATAGCTGCTGATCCAAGACTGATTCATTTTTATAAATGTGAGGGTCTGTGGACAGGCACACTCTATGATCCGTTACAAACCCTTCAGCAGCACTGAATGTGCGTTCAGAAAGAACACTGGATGCAGGAAAGGCCAGTAGCTCAATTGCATATTGAGCAAGTTCTGGCCAGTGGTCCATCCTCAAGATCCAGTTACCCAGTGGATGCTCTGTTGGAAAGGTCTCCAAGTCTGTTTCTAGATATTTCTGTACCATATAATGCAGACGCGAGCGGTGCTTGCTTTAACCGATCAGCCCTTGGTGCTGAGGAATGAAAAATTGTTTAAAGGCTTCGGTCAGCTGGCCACCTTTTCGACCGTTCTTCTCGACTTCCTCTGAACGAAGCCTCAGCAACACATTGTCCAGCACCAGGAAATTGTAACCTCCCAGGGTCTGGAAAGGCATTGCACAAACCTTTCTTCAAGGCCTCCTGAAGATTTTTCATCCTCTGCTCGCTATACGAAGGCGGGATGAGTTCTGCAACCTTAACCTTGTAATGTGGATCAAGAAGGGTTGCCAGCCAGTAATGATCCCTCTCCTTGATACCACGAATCCTAGGGTCCTTTCGCAGGCTTTGCAGAATCAGTGAGGCCATGCAGTGTAAGTTTGCAGAGGCATTCGATTCTGAGTCCTCTGGGTCACTATGGATCACATGTTCCGTAACAGCCTCCTCCCAGCCACGTACAATTCCTTGGGTTTCTCAGGACTGAAAACCATCCCTTGAAGACTGCTGCTGAGTGTTATCCTCCATGGCCATGCTCACACAATCCTCCTCTTCCTGTGTGTTTGGTGGGCCCGCAGGAATACTATTTGGATAAAGGGGGCCTTGAGAGGTAAGGAAATCCTCCTCTTCCTCCCACTGTTCTGCCTCAAGTGGCCTGTCCATTATTCCACAAAGCATGTGCTCCAACAGGAAGACTAGAGGGACAGTATAACTGAGGCATGCATTGTCGCTGCTCACCATCCTCATGGCCTCCTCAAATGGTGACAGGACAGTGCATGCATCCTTTATTAGTAGCCACTGGCGTGGCGAAAAGAAGCCAAGCTCCCCTGACCCTGTCCTGGTGCCATACTCGCACAGGTACTCGTTGATGGCCCTCTGCTGTGTGTGCAGCCGCTGCAGCGTTGCCAACGTTGAGTGCCACCTGGTGGGCATGTCACAAATCAGGCGGTTGGTGAGTAGGTTACATTCCCTTTGAATGTCAGCCAGCCGAGCACTGGCATTGTATGACCGGCGGAAATGACCACAGACTTTTCTGGCCTGCCTCAGGAGATCCTGTAAGCCTGGGTACCTGCTCAAGGACCGCTGCACCACCAAATTCAGGACGTGTGCCAAACATGGAACATGGGTCAAGTGTCCATGTCGGAGGGCGGAGAGAAGGTTGGTGCCATTGTCGCATACAACCATTCCTAGTTGAAGCTGGCATGGGGTCAACCACCTCTGAGCCTGCCCCTGCAGAGCGGACAGAATCTCTGCCCCAGTGTGGCTTCTGTCCCCTAAGCAGACCAACTCAAGCACCGCATAGCATCTTTTTGCCTGAGTGCTTGCGTAGCCCCTTGAGTGCTTACGGAGCACCGCTGGTTCAGTGGAGAAATCTGCAGAGGAAGAGGCCATAGGGGAAGAAGAAGAAGAGGAGGGGGTGGAGGAGAGAGCTGTGGCAGAATCACCACTAGCATTTTGGAGGCGTGGTGGCGGAACAAGCTCCAACAATACTGAACCCTGTCCTGCATCCTTCCTAGCTCCCAGCAGAGTTACCCAGTGCGCCCTGAAGGAAAGGTAATGTCTCTGCCCATGCCTGGTGGACCATGAGTCAGCAGTAATATGAACCTTACTGCTGACCGCCCTGTTCAACGAGGCCAAAACATTGCCTTCCACATGTTGGTAGAGCTGGAATGGCCTTCCGTGAAAAGAAATGGTGTTTTGGAACCTGCCACTGAGGTACAGCACATTCCACAAATTCACAAAAGGGGGCAGAGTCTACCAGATGAAAAGGCAGCAGTTGCAGTGCTAGCAATTTGGCCAAGCTAGCATTCAGATGCTGAGCATGTGGATGGCTAAGACCGAATTTCCTTTTACAGTTCAGCAACTGGGGTAGGGAAATTTGCCTGCTAAAAATCAGATGGTGGTGTACTGATACCAGATTGGCTGCAAGTACTTGGGACACCTATTGCTGTACCTTCATTCCTCTCAGTGCAGGTTTTTGAGAGGACTGGGGGTGTGGGGTTGAAGATCCCAGATGAGGAGCAAGGAGATGTCTGCATTATTTATTTGGTGTGGGTCTTTCAAGTGCTGTTGCCAATGGACTGCATGGCAAGTCGTCGTATGTCTGGTCAAGCATGTGGTGCCCAAGCGGCTGCTGTTTTGGCCACTCTTGATCTGCTTCAGACATAGGTTGCTAACAGCAATGGTGCGATCTGCTGCACACATGTTGAAAAGTGCCCACACCAGGAAACTTTTAAAAGTCAGCGAGGAGTCGGCAGCGTCCTGCACCTGCTTAGCTCTGTAATGTAATGCAACAGGGTGGCTGCCCCTAAAGCGGAGTTCAACCCACATTTTTAACTTTTCACCATCCAGCAGTAAAGAGTGCATTCACTGCAATGTGGCATATCATTTTTTTTTAAAAACACTGCTGTATTTCTTCATAGTATTCCTACTTCCTCCTCCTCGGCCGCGTGCGTCATTTCCGGCTTTGCAATGTCTCCTGGGATATTTGTGTCTTCAATCCCAGGAGACAACAGGCATCGCCAGTGTTAAGCCGCTACCCATCGGAATATGCAACCGAAGTTAGAAGTCAGCAAGCGGACATCTTTATACACCCACTGGAGTCTTGCTTTTCACAGATATTTTTAACCGTAAACTCAGCTTATATATAATGTATTTCACTATATAAGCTGAGTTTACTGTTAAAAATAACTGTGAAAAGCAAGACTTCGGTGGGTGTATAAAGATGTTCCTTGCTGACTTCTAACTTTAGGTTTACTGTGGGTGTACTAAGATGGCTGCGATGCAACGTCACTTTGGTTGCATAGTCTGATGGGTAGTGGTTTTCTGACGGGACACTGGGTCCAAGCATCGAGAGATCAAGAGGTGCATGCTGGACATACAGGATCACCATATCCTGGAAGAGACTACTAGTGGGCTTCACATGTGCCCACATTAGAGATGGAAGCGCTCTGCAGAGCAAAAATAAACAGGAACTCATTTTAAAAAATGGAATTGAGCCACGATATGTTAAATGACATGGGTTTAATGTTTTATTATAGTGTAAAAGAACAAATTACATTAAAAAAAATAAAAATTCTGGGTGGAACTCCGCTTTAAGCTGCCCCCTAGAGGACATCCTGTCTCTTTGAAGTTGTGCCTCCTCCTCCTCCCCCCTCTCTTCTTTCAGGCACCCAAGTAGAGTCAGTGACCTCATCATCCCCTCCCTTCTTGTCACTGGAGCAAACTTGGCAGTATGCTGCAGCTGGGGGAACATGACTGCCAGTTTCTTGTCCTTCTTGGGCACCCCCTCTCTCTAGGCTCACGTTACTCCCTTCCTCAACCTGGAAACCAACATCGGAGCCTTTAAATTACTGCGCATCCCCCAGAAGCATGTACCCGACACTGGTTGGATAGTTCTGGGGACTCCTCCGTGCATGATGGTGGGGCTTTGGAAGGAGTGACTGTGGACAAGGAGCTGGTGGAATAGGCCCCTTTGGCAGCTGCATTGGAAGGCAAACTACTCTGAGCCTGGGTGACAGAGGATGAGGAGGATGAGGACAGCTTTGTTATCCACTCCACCAACTCTTCCGCATGTTCTGTCTCAATAACACGGATAGCAGCAGAAAAAAAAGACAGACCAGCACTGTTGACTGTAGACACAGAGGCTGCTGTATAGGCCTATATTATAGGATGACAATGCTCTGCCCCTGCTTTTGTGTTTGGTAAATAGGCTTCCAATGGAGATTTCCTGAGCCTGTTGTCACTATCAGGAAACCCACCTTGAGAAATGCCATGCAGTCATTCCTGAAGAACATGTAGACGGGAAGTGACGTCAAAGTTGCTGCAGAAGAACAGCAGCATGGAGATGTAACAATGGAAAAAAAGGTGAAAACTGGATTTTATTGTTTGATACACATATCTAACCAAATGTCCTCCAGGTACATGTTACCATCTGACTCTGGATAAGACCACACGTACCGGATCATACAGTGACAACCTTTTTCTTACATTTCTATAGTTTTTAAAAATAAAAAAGCTATTTATTTGGAAAATGCTTCATCTGTAGGACAAAAACTGTAATGCCAAGAGCACCAATTGGACAAGTGATTGTCTCCTGCCAATAAAGAGAGGGTTTCAGTGATTAGAGCACCCCTCCCCCACCTATCCACATAATGCGCCAACAGTTATGATGGCTCACCGGTCATTGTATAGGTTTCAGAGGAGATTCTCCCTCCATGCTATGAGTCTGATCCTGTGTTAAAAAAATTAAACAAAAAAAAGTTTCAGTTCAGGGCAGGGGGATGCAGCCCTCCACCAATCAAATCCTGCCTCCTACATGTGTCCGTTAGCCCCACAGTGTCCTGTCCTCGGGTGAGGAGGGGTTGGGGTGAAGGATGGATGGAGAAGAGGGTGGGATGGGGATGGAGGTGAGGATGGGTCAGGATGAGAATAGAGACGAGGTTGGGTTAGGGTGGGAATGGAGATGAGATTGGTCAGGGTGAGGATGCGGGTAGGTAGGGTGAGGTGAGGAGGGTTCGGGGTGAAGATGCGGATGAGGAGGGTTCGGGGTGAAGATGAGGAGGGTTTGGGTGAAGATGCGGATGAGGAGGGTTCGGGGTGAAGATGCGGATGAGGAAGGCTCGGGGTGAAGATGGGGATGAGGAGGGCTTGGGGTGAAGATGGGAATGAGGAGGTCTTGGGGAGAGAGTGGGGATGAGGAGGGCTTGGGGTGAGGATCGGAATTAGGAAGGCTCGGGGTGGGGATGAGGAGGGTTTGTGGTGAGGATGGGGATGAGGAGGGCTCAGGGTGAGGACAGGGATGAGCAGGGCTTGGGGTGAGGATGGGAATAAGGGGTGATTTGGAGGGCTCGGGGTGAGGATGGTGATGGGCGAGGAGGGCTCGGGTATGGATAGAGATGAGGAGGGTTTGTGGTGAGAATGGGGATGAGGACTCGTAGTAAGGAGGGCTCGGCGTGAGGATGGGGATGAGGGGCAATGAGGAGAGCTTGGGATGAGGATGGTTTGGGGTAAAGATGGGGATGAGGAGGATAGGGATATGGGGGATGAGGAGGGCTCAGGGCAAGGACAGTGATATTGGGGATGAGGTCGGCTTGGGGCAAGGGTGGGGATGAGGAGGGCTCGGACGGGGATGAGGGGGGCTCGGACGGGATGAGGGGGGCTCGGGGCAAGGATGATTCGGGTTCGGGGCGAGGACTGGGATGAGGGGGGCTCGGGGCAAGGATGAGGAAGGTGCGGGCGAGGACTGGGGTGAGGAGGACGGGGATGAGGGAGGGCTCGGACAGGGATGAGGAGGGCCTGGACAGGGATGAGGAGGGCCTGGACGGGATGAGGGGGGCTCGGGGCAAGGATGAGGAGGGTGCGGGCGAGGACTGGGATGAGGGGGGTTCGGGGCAAGGATGAGGAGGGTTTGGGGCGAGGACAGGGATGAGGGGGGCTCAGGGCAAGGATGAGGAGGGTGAGGACAGGGATTAATAGGGCTCGGGGTGAGGATGGGGATGAGGAGGGCTTGGGGCAAAAATGGGGATGAGGGGGACAGGGATATGGGGGATGAGGAGGGCTTGGGGCAAAGAGGGTGAGGACGGGGGTGAGGAGGGCTTGGGGCGAGGACGGGGATGAGGGGTCGAGGAGGGCTCGGGGCAAGGACAGGGATGAGGGGGGCGAGGACAGGGATGAGGGGGGCGAGGACAGGGATGAGAAGGGCGAGGACAGGGATGAGAAGGGCGAGGACGGGGATGAGGAGGACTCTGGGTGGGAAATAGGGTTCGGGGCGAGGACGGGGATGAAGAGGACACAGGGCAAGGACGGGGATGAGGAGGGTTTGGGGCGAGGACTGGGATGAGGAAGACGGGGATAAGGAGGGTTCAGGGCAAGGATGAGGAGGGCAAGGACAGGGATGAGGAGGGCGAGTATGGGGATGAGGGGTGCTTGGGGCAAGGACGGGGATACGGAGGGAGAGGACGGGGATGAGGGGGCTCGGGGCAAGGATGAGAAAAGCTTGGGGTGAGGGTGGGGATGAGAAGGGCTTGGGGTGAGGGTGGGGATGAGGGGGGCTCGGACGGGGATGAGGGGGGGCAGGGCAAGTATGAGGAAGGTTGGGGGCGAGGACGGGGATGAGGGGGGCTCGGGGCAAGGATGAGGAGGCTTCGGGGCGAGGACTGGAATGAGGGGGGCCCAGGGCAAAGATGAAGAGGGTTCGGGCGAGGACGGGGATGAGGAGGGCGAGGTCTGGGGTGAGGGGCAAAGATGAGGACGGGATAATGAGGGTTCGGGGCAAGGATGAGGAGGGTTTGTGGAGAGGATGGGGATGAGGAGGACAGGGATATGGGGGATGAGGAGGCCTCAGGGCAGACAGGGATAGGGGCGATGAGGGGGGCTCGGGGCAAGGATGAGAAGGGTGAGAGTGGGGGTGAGGGGGGCTCAGGGCAGGGATGAAAAGGGCAAGGACGGGGATGAGGAGGGCAAGGACGGGGATGAGGGGGGTGAGGGGCAAGGATGAGGAGGGTTCGGGGCGAGGACAGGGATGAGGAGCGCTCAGGGCAAGGATGAGGAGGGTGAGGACGGGGATGAGGAGGGTGAGGACAGGGATTAATTGGGCTCGGAGTGAGGATGGGGATGAGGAGGACAGGGATATGGGGGATGAGGGGGGCAAGGAGGGTGATCACGGGGAGGGGGGGTCTTGGGGCGAGGACGGGGATGAGGGGGTCGGGGAGGGCTCGGGGCAAGGACAGGGATGAGGGGGTGAGGACAGGGATGAGAAGGGCGAGGACGGGGATGAGGAGGGAAAGGACGGGGATGAGGAGGACTCGGGGTGGGGATGAGGGTTCGGGGCGAGGATGGGGATGAAGAGGGTGAGGACGGGGATAAGGAGGGTTTGGGGCGAGGATGGGATGAGGAGGGCTCGGGGCAAGGACGGGGATGAGGAGGGTTCGGGGTGAAGACGGGCACGAGGAGGGTTTGGGGCGAGGACTGGGATGAGGAAGACGGGGATGAGGGGGGTTCAGGGCAAGGATGAGGAGGGCAAGGACGGGTATGAGGGTGGCTTGGGGCAAGGACAGGGATACGGAGGGAGAGGACGGGGATGAGGGGGCAAGGATGAGAAGAGCTCAGGGTGAGGGTGGGGATGAGAAGGGCTTGGGATGAGGGGGGCTCGGACGGGGATGAGGGGGGCTCAGGGCAAGTATGAGGAGGGTTCGGGGCGAGAACGGGGATGAGGGGGGCTCGGGGCAAGGATGAGGAGGGTTCGGGGCAAGGACTGGGATGAGGGGGGCTCAGGGCAAAGATGAGGAGGGTTCAGACGAGGGCGAGGTCTGGGGTGAGGGGCAAAGATGAGGAGGGGTCAGGGTGAAGATGGGATAAGGAGAGTTCTGGGCAAGGATGAGGAGGGTTTGTGGAGAGGACAGGGATGAGGAGGACAGGAATATGGGGGATGAGGTGGGCTCGGGGCAGACAGGGATATGGGTGATGAGGGGGGCTCGGGGCAAGGATGAGAAGGGCTCAGGGTGAGGGTGGTCATGAGGAGGGCTCAGACGGGGATGAGGAGGGCTCGGACGGGGATGAGTGGGGCTCGGGGCAAGTATGAGGGTTCAGGGCGAGGACGGGGATGAGGAGGGGCTCGGGGCAAAGATAAGGAGGGTTCAGGCGAGGACGGGATGAGGAGGGTAAGGACAGGGATTAGGAGGACTCTGGGCGAGGATGGGGATGAGGAGGACTTGGGGCAAAGAAAAGGAGGGTTCGGGCGAAGATGAGGGCTCGGGTGAGGACGGGGATGAGGAGGGTTCGGAGCGAGTCCCGGATGCGGAGGGTTTGGGGTTAGGATGAGGAGGGTTTGGGATGAGGAGGGCTCGGGATGAGGAGGGCTTGGGGTTGAGGAGGGCTCGGGGTGAGGATGTGGAGGGTTTGGGGCAAGGACGGAGATGAGGAGGGCTCGGGGTGAGGATGAGGAGGGTTCGGGGCAAGGACGGGGATGAGGAGGGCTCGGGGTGAGGATGAGGAGGGTTCGGGGCGAGCACGGGGATGAGGAGGGTTCAGGGCGAGGACGGGATAAGAAGGGCTTGGGGTGAGGATGAGGAGGGTTCGGGGCGAGGACGGGGATGAGGAGGGCTTGGAGATGAGTGAGGAGGGCTCGGGGTGAGGACGGGGATGAGGAGTGTTTGGGGCGAGAACGGGGATGAGGAGGGTTTGGGGTGAGAATGAGGATGGTTCAGGGCAAGGATGGGGATGAGGAGGGTTCGGGGCGAGGACTGGATGAGAAGGGCTTGGGGTGAGGACGGGGATGAGGAGAGCTCAGGGCGAAGATGGGGATGAGGGACGAGGACGGGGATGAAAAGGGCTCTGGATGAGGAGTCAGGGCGAGGATGGGGATGAGGAGGGTTCGGGGCAAGGATGGGGATGAGGAGGGTTCGGGGCGAGGACTGGATGAGAAAGATTTGGGGTGAGGACGGGGATGAGGAGAGCTCAGGGCGAAGATGGGGACGAGGGACGAGGACGGGGATGAGAAGGGCTCTGGATGAGGAGTCAGGGCGAGGATGGGGATGAGGAGGGTTCGGGGCGAGGATGGGGATGAGGAGGGTTCGGGGCGAGGACGGGGATGAGGAGGGTTCAGGGCAAGATGAGGAGGGCTCAGGGTGAGGATGGGGATGAGGGGGGATGAGGATGGCTTGGGGCGAAGATGGGGATGAGGAGGACAGGGGGATGAGAGCTCAGGGCAAAGACAGTGATATGGGGGATGAGGCGGGCTTGGGGCAAGGACGGGGATGAAGAGGGCGAGGATGGGGATGAGGGGGGCTTGGGGCAAGGATAGGGATATGGGGGGCGAGGAGGGGGGCTCGGGGCAAGGATGAGAAGGGCTTGGGGTGAGGGTGGGGATGAGAAGGGCTTGGGGTGAGGGTGGGGATGAGGGGGCTCGGATGGGGATGAGGGAGGCTCAGGGCAAGTATGAGGAGGGTTCGGGGCGAGGACGGGGATGAGGAGGGCGAGATCTGGGATGAGGGGGGGCTCGGGGCAAAGATGAGGAGGGTTCAGGTGAGGACGGGGATGAGGAGGGCGGGGTCTGGGGGGTGAGGGGCCTAGATGAGGAGGGTTCGGGGCGAGGACTGGGATGAGGAGGGTGAGGTCTGGGATGAGGGGGGCTCGGGGGAAAGATGAGGAGGGTTCGGGCGAGGACGGGGATGAGGAGTGTGAGGACAGGGATTAGGAGGGCTCTGGGCGAGGATGGGGATGAGGAGGGCTTGGGTCAAAGATGGGGATGAGGAGGACAAGGATATGGGGGATGAGGAGGACAGGGATATGGGGGATAAGGAGGGCTTGGGGCAAAGACAGGGATGAGGGTGAGGACGGGGATGAGGGGGGCGAGGACGGGGATGAGGAGGACTCAGGACGGGGATGAGGAGGACTTGGGCCGAGGACAGGGATGAGGAGGGTTGGGGCAAGGACGAGGAGGGTTTGGGCGAAGATGAGGAGGGTTCGGGGTGATGACGGGGATGAGGAGGGTTTGGGCGAAGATGAGGAGGGTTTGGGGCGATGACGGGGATGAGGAGGGTTTGGGGCGAGGATGAGGATGGTTTGGGGCGAGGATGAGGATGGTTTGGGGCGAGGATGGGGATGAGGGGGGCTCAGGGATGAGGAGGGCTCGGGGTGAGGATGAGGAGTGTTTGGGGCGAGAACGGAATGAAAAGGGCTCGGGTTGAGGATGAGGAGGGTTCAGGTGAGGGCGGGGGATGAGGAAGGCTCGGGGCGAGGATGGGGATGAGGAGGGTTTGGGGTGAGGATGGGGATGAGGAGGGTTCGGGGCGATATTGAGGACGAGGAAGGCTCGGGATGAGGACGAGGAAGGCTTGGGGCGAGGATGGGGATGAGGAGGGTTTGGGGTGAGGATGGGGATGAGGAGGGTTTGGGGTGAGGATGGGGATGAGGAGGGTTCGGGGCGAGGATGAGGACGAGGAAGGCTCGGGATGAGGACGAGGAAGGCTTGGGGCGAGGATGGGGATGAGGAGGGTTTGGGGTGAGGATGGGGATGAGGAGGGTTTGGGGTGAGGATGGGGATGAGGAGGGTTCGGGGCGAGGATGAGGACGAGGAAGGCTCTGGATGAGGACGAGGAAGGCTTGGGGCGAGGATGGGGATGAGGAGGGTTGGGGTGAGGATGGGGATGAGGAGGGTTCTGGGTGAGGATGAGGACGAGGAAGGCTCGGAATGAGGATGAGGAAGGCTCGGGATAAGGACAAGGAGGGTTCAGGGTGAGGATGAGGAAGGCTCGGGGTGAGGATGAGGAAGGCTCGGCATGAGGACAAGGAGGGTTCAGGGTGAGGATGAGGAAGGCTCGGGATGAGGACGAGGAAGGCTCGGGGTGAGGATGAGGAAGGCTCGGGATGAGGATGAGTATGAGGAAGGGTCGGGATGAGGATGAGGAAGGGTCGGGATGAGGATGAGGACGAGGAAGGCTCGGGGTGAGGATGAGGAAGGCTCGGCATGAGGACAAGGAGGGTTCAGGATGAGGATGAGGAAGGCTCGGGATGAGGACGAGGAAGGCTCGGGGTGAGGAAGGCTCGGGATGAGGATGAGTATGAGGAAGGGTCGGGATGAGGATGAGGAAGGGTCGGGATGAGGATGAGGAAGGGTCGGGATGAGGATGAGGACGAGGAAGGCTCGGGATGAGGACGAGGAAGGCTCGGGGTGAGGATGAGTATGAGGAAGGGTCGGGATGAGGATGAGGACGAGGGGTGCTCGGGGTGAGGATGAGGACGGTTCGGGGGTGAGGAGGTATCGGAGGTGCGGTCAGACAATATGAGTGATGAGCGGGGGAGGGGTGACACAGGTGTGTGTGTGTGTGGGGGGGGGGGGTAGATCTCTGCTCTGAAATGAAATATGTGATATAAAAGGATTGGGAAGCCCCGCCTCTGAGGAGCAGAAATCTTTTCTCCCTGCCATAGGCTGTCATTGTGTTCGGCTCCTCTGGGGATAGGTAGACCATCTTCAGAAGGTAAGATGGTGATTGGTTGAGATGTGGGGAGGGGCGGAGTGATGGAGGACCGCCCTGGACTGAGCAGTATTTCCTCCAATGGTTACACAGTAGAATATAGAGCACATTCTCGGACACGCCCTCTTCAGTATCACCCAATCACTGAGCTCCGGATAATACGGGGTCCATCACACAGAACGGCTTCGAGCCCGGAATCTGGACACAGACACTGAGCAGATACACAGCTCCGCCTCTCTGTGTAGGCCCCGCCCTCTCCCATAGTAATGTTGAACAGTACGGAGAAGTGGGTGTGGTCTCTCTGTGTAGGCCCCGCCCTCTCCCATAGTAAGGTTGAACAGTACGGAGAAGTGGGTGTGGTCTCTCTGTGTAGGCCCCGCCCTCTCTCATAATAATGTTGCAAAGTACGGAGAAGTGGGTGTGGTCTGTCTGTGTAGGCCCCGCCCTCTCCCATAGTAAGGTAGCAAAGTACGGAGAAGTGGGTGTGATCTGTCTGTGTAGGTCTCGCCCTCTCCGATAGTAAGGTTGCTCAGTACGGAGAAGTGGGTGTGGTCTATCTGTGTAGGCCCCGCCCTCTCCCATAGTAAGGATGCTCAGTACGGAGAAGTGGGTGTGGTCTATCTGTGTAGGCCCCGCCCTCTCCCATAGTAAGGTTGCACAGTACGGAGAAGTGGGTGTGGTCTATCTGTGTAGGCCTCGCCCTCTCCCATAGTAAGGTTGCACAGTACGGAGAAGTGGGTGTGGTCTCTCTGTGTAGGCCCCGTCCTCTCCCAAAGTAAGGTTACAAAGTACAGGGGAGTGGGTGTGGTCTGTCTGCGTAGGCCCCGCCCTCTCTCAGTCTCTATAGTGACCCCGCACACTGCGGTCAGACTCCTCCTCAGTGGGCGGTGAGATCCTCTCTTAGGTCAGCTTTCATCCAATCGTTGGCGCTCCGCCCATACCGGAAAAAGTTGATTGGCTAGTGGTGAGGTGCATGCCGGGAGGGGGTGGGCTTTGCTGAGACTGCAGAATGGCCGGAGAAGAGAAGAGGATCTCTAAGGTGAGAGAAAGAGAAGGACTGTCCGTGTGTGAGAGACCCCCCTATACATGGCAGGGTGTGGGGTCCTCTGGTTGTGGGGTGAGGGGTCCTCTGGTTGCAGGGTCCTCTGGTTGTGGGTTCCTCTGGTTGTTGGGTGAGGGGTCCTCTTGTGGCAGGGTGTGGGGTCCTCTTGTTGCAGGGTGTGGGGTCCTCTTGTGGCAGGGTGTGGGGTCCTCTTGTTGCAGGGTGTGGGGTCCTCTTGTGGCAGGGTGTGGGGTCCTCTTGTTGCAGGGTGTGGGGTCCTCCTGTTGCAGGGTGTGGGGTCCTCTTGTGGCGGGGTGTGGGGTCCTCTGGTGGCGGGGTGTGGGGTCCTCTTGTGTTAGTGTGGGATGACAGGTCCTCTTGTTGCAGGGTGTGGGGTCCTCTGGTGGCAGGGTGAGGAGTCCTCTTGTGTGGGGGTGACGGGTCCTCTTGTTGCAGGGTGTGGGGTCCTCTTGTGTGGGGGTGAGGGGTCCTCTTGTGTGGGGGTGACGGGTCCTCTTGTTGCAGGGTGAGGAGTCCTCTTGTGTGGGGGTGAGGGGTCCTCTTGTTGCAGGGTGTGGGGTCCTCTTGTTGCAGGGTGACGGGTCCTCTTGTTGCAGGGTGACGGGTCCTCTTGTTGCAGGGTGTGGGGTCCTCTTGTTGCAGGGTGTGGGGTCCTCTTGTTGCAGGGTGTGGGGTCCTCTTGTTGCAGGGTGACGGGTCCTCTTGTTGCAGGGTGTGGGGTCCTCTTGTGGCAGGGTGTGGGGTCCTCTTGTGGCAGGGTGTGGGGTCCTCTTGTTGCAGGGTGTGGGGTCCTCTTGTTGCAGGGTGTGGGGTCCTCTTGTTGCAGGGTGTGGGGTCCTCTTGTTGCAGGGTGTGGGGTCCTCTTGTTGCAGGGTGTGGGGTCCTCTTGTGGCAGGGTGTGGGGTCCTCTTGTGGCGGGGTGTGGGGTTCTCTTGTGGCGGGGTGTGGGGTCCTCTTGTGGCGGGGTGAGGGGTCCTCTGGTGGCGGGGTGAGGGGTCCTCTGGTGGCGGGGTGTGGGGTCCTCTTGTGTCAGTGTGGGATGACGGGTCCTCTTGTTGCAGGGTGTGGGGTCCTCTGGTGGCGGGGTGTGGGGTCCTCTTGTGTCAGGGTGTGGGGTCCTCTTGTGTCAGGGTGTGGGGTCCTCTTGTGTCAGGGTGTGGGGTCCTCTGGTGGCGGGGTGTGGGGTCCTCTTGTGTCAGGGTGTGGGGTCCTCTTGTGTCAGGGTGTGGGGTCCTCTTGTGTCAGGGTGTGGGGTCCTCTTGTGGCAGGGTGTGGGGTCCTCTTGTGGCAGGGTGTGGGGTCCTCTTGTGGCAGGGTGTGGGGTCCTCTTGTGTCAGGGTGTGGGGTCCTCTGGTGTCAGGGTGTGGGGTCCTCTTGTGTCAGGGTGTGGGGTCCTCTTGTGTCAGGGTGTGGGGTCCTCTTGTGTCAGGGTGTGGGGTCCTCTTGTGTCAGGGTGTGGGGTCCTCTGGTGGCGGGGTGTGGGGTCCTCTTGTGTCAGGGTGTGGGGTCCTCTTGTGTCAGGGTGTGGGGTCCTCTGGTGGCGGGGTGTGGGGTCCTCTTGTGTCAGGGTGTGGGGTCCTCTTGTGTCAGGGTGTGGGGTCCTCTTGTGGCAGGGTGTGGGGTCCTCTTGTGGCAGGGTGTGGGGTCCTCTTGTGTCAGGGTGTGGGGTCCTCTTGTGGCAGGGTGTGGGGTCCTCTTGTGGCAGGGTGTGGGGTCCTCTTGTGGCAGGGTGTGGGGTCCTCTTGTGGCAGGGTGTGGGGTCCTCTTGTGGCAGGGTGTGGGGTCCTCTTGTGGCAGGGTGTGGGGTCCTCTTGTGGCAGGGTGTGGGGTCCTCTTGTGGCAGGGTGTGGGGTCCTCTTGTGTCAGGGTGTGGGGTCCTCTGGTGTCAGGGTGGGATGACAGGTCCTCTTTCTCCTCCCCCAGGCTGTCTTGACATTTGATGAGGTTGCGGTTTATTTCTCTCGGGATGAATGGATGACTCTAAGCTCCTCCCAGCAGGATCTGTATCGGGGCGTCATGAAGGACAACTACCAATCTTTACTATCCACAGGTAAGGAGCTCCGCCCCCAGCGCTGTGGTCACGTTGTGGATCCAGGAATGTTCTCCTCCCTTGTGGAGATCTCTGAAGCTGGTTGAGTTTAGGACTGTCAGCTGTCCAATGAGAACCTCCAATGCTTGTCACAGAGATCACTCTTATTGGCCAGGGAGTGACAGCATCTGGGTCCAGCAATTGGGGAGATGTGAAGGGTGAAGATGCAGGAATTGGGGTGATGTGAGGGGTGAAGGTGCAGGAATTTGGGTGATGTGAGGGGTGAAGGTGCAGGAATTGGGGTGATGTGAAGGTGCAGGAATTGGGGTGATCTGAAGGGTGAAGGTGCAGAAATTGGGGTGATCTGAGGGGCGAAGGTGAAGCACATGTATCAAACACAAGGCCTGTGGGCTGAATTTCGGCTCGCCAGGTCATTTAATGTAGCCCTTGCACCCCTCCTGTAGCTTTAGCATTGACATTGGATTTTAAGGTGGGGGGGGGGGGGGTGTGCTCTGGACATCTAGTTTTACAGATATTACAACCATAATTCTGATGTGGCCTTTTGATTAAATCAAGTTTGACACACCCCGGACTACCATATGGTTTGCTCAATTTTTTTTTTTTTTGTGATTGTAAAATCCTTTCCATAAACACAAAGCAAACCTTCCATGTTTTTCCTGTCCTGAGAAGAACACAAAAGGGCGCTTCTAAGTGCAGCATAAAACATGCTCTCTTGCGCCCTCTTGTGTTCTTCTCCTGTATTTCCCTTGGTCTGTGGAGGCGCTACTCTAAGGACTTTGTGACCATTTTAGGATCATTCCATGGACATGTCCCTTACTACACTTTTTTTTTTTTTTTTCTGCATAATGACTACTTTTCCCGTCCTAATCTTCTCTGGTCCTCCTCCCTCAGGGTGTTCCATACAGAAGCCAGAAATTCTCTCTCGACTAGAAGATGGCGGAGAGCCGTGGTTGGCAGAAGATCGGGAGGAGAGAGAGGACGTCGCTGGTCTAGGTAAGGGCGAATCTTCTTCTTGGGGTGTCTTTAGACTTCATATTGAGGTCTACAAGGTAGACACATTGCCGTCACCCGTATGTCCTACTGAGGTGGGTGGAGGAACTCTAATCTTCTTCTACACTGTGAGAAAAGCGGGTCGTTCTATAAGCCTGTGTTGAGAAACAACCCGGCACGGTCACCGTAGACCCCACCGACTGACAACCTTCAACGCTCTTGGCGGTCCTTCTGCCCCCACCTCCGTAGTCAACTGACTCACTCCCTACTACTGCACCCATCATCTCCTGCATTTGCTGCACCCACATGCTGACATAAACACCAGGGCCACTAGACACGTGCGCTCATGCACATCCCACTCCCATCTTGCCTTCCTCACCCTCCTCCTTCTCCTAGTCTCAGGTGATATTTCTCCTAATCCTGGTCCGTCATTTTCCAACTGCAAGCTACATCTCCAATACCCCTCCCCCTCTGGCAACTACCACAATCCACACAGTTTAATTTCTATCCCCCTGCTTCCTTAAAGCACCCCACCAATCTCATGCGCCCCTTTGGAACGCCCGCTCCATCTGTAACAAGCTAACATCTGTACACGACCTCTTCATCTCTCATGGCTTTAACATACTCACCATAACAGAAACCTGGATTCAAGATTTGGACTCAGCTTCTCCTGCTGCCCTCTCCCATGGTGGCCTCCATTGGACTCACTCCCCCAGACCCAACGGACAGAAAGGAGGTGGAGTTGGATTCCTTCTATCCCCACAAAGCACCTTCCAAGTCCTTCCTGTCCCTCCCTCTCTATCCTGCTCTTCTTTCTTGATGCACTGTATTCGTCTGTTTTCTCCCACTTCTCTGAGGATTGCAGCAATTTATCAGCCTCCAGGACCGGTATCACGCTTCTTTGATGACTTTGCTGCCTGGCTACCCGACATTCTCTCCTCTGAAATACCCACCATTATTCTTGGTGACTTCAACATTCCTGTCAATGTTAACAGCCCAACTACAGCCCAACTTCTCGACTTCACCTCATCTTTTGACCTAACCCAATGGACACATACTTCCACTCACTCCAATGGTAATACCCTTGACCTTGTATTCTCCCATCTCTGCAATCCTGGCAACCTCACCAACACCCCCTTTCCTCTCTCTGATCACAACCTCATTACTTTCACTGTATCCTTGCCTCCAACCACCCATCCCTCCAAGCAGCAAACAATTACTTGTAGAAACCTTCGCCACTTTAACCCTTCTCTTCTCTATTCTGCTACTGACCACCTATATGACATGATCTCTCCCCTGTCCTGTCCTGACCACCTATATGACATAATCTCTCCCCTGTCCTGTCCTGACCTGGCCACTTCTGTCTACAACAGTTCACTCTCATCATCACTAGATGCACTTGCTCCTCTAACCACACGCAGAATTAGGCCCCGACCGTTACAACCCTGGCAAACTGACAACACTAGAAATCTCAAGAGACATTGCCGTGCTCTTGAATGACTGTGGCGTAAAACCAAATGCCTGCAAGACTTCACCCTATATAAATCTGCCCTTCTAAAATGCAATTTATGCCTCCATGCTGCCAAACAAGCCTACTTTGTCTCTCTTATTAATTCCTTGTCATCCAGTCCTCGTCGGCTCTTCTCAACCTTTAACTCTCTGCTTCGTCCACCACCCCCCTCTACCCACTAACTCACTCACTGCCCAAGAGATTGCCAATCACTTCAAAGACAAGATCGATGCAATTCGTGAGGACACCTCCACTGTGCGTACGTCTTCCCCACCCATCATACCTTGTCTAACAGCACATTCAACACTCTCCTCTTTTGAATTGGCTACTACGGAAGAGGTTACAAAACTTTTCTCAGATGCCCACCTAACCAATTGTCCCTTGGATCCTGTTCCCTCACAACTACTACAGTCACCCTCTTCTTCTATCCTATGCTCCCTCACCCACATCTTCAATCTCTCCCTTTCTAGTGGCATTTTCCCCTCCCCTCTAAAACATGCGCAGATCACTCCCATACTTAAAAAGCCCTCACTGGACCCCACCAACCTGAACAACTTAAGACCCATCTCATTGCTCCCATTCACCTCTAAACTTCTAGAACACTTAGTCTACAACCGTCTTAGCTCCTACCTCGGTGAAAATAACCTTCTTGACCCTTTACAGTCTGGCTTTCGCTCGTAGCACTCCACAGAAACTGCCTTACTAAAACTCACTAACGATTTACTAACTGCTAAAACCAACAGCCAGTACTCCATACTCCTACTACTTGTCCTCTCTGCGGCCTTTGATACTGTTGACCACCCGCTCCTTCTCAATAAACTAAATTCCCTTGGCCTCCGAGATTCTGCTCTATCCTGGTTCTCTGCCTATTTATCACAGCGCTCCTTCAGTGTCACCTACAACTCTCTCTCCTCCTCTCCATTGCCCCTTTCTGTGGGGGTCCCCCAAAGCTCTGTTCTTGGACCCCCTTCTCTTTATCTACACCTCCTCCCTTGGTCACTTAATAACTGCCCACGGCTTCCAATACCACTTATATGTCGATGACACCCAAATCTATCTGTCTACTCCTCACCTCACTCCTTCAGTCTCCTCTCGCATTACTAACTGACATATCAGCCTGGATGTCTCACCACTTCCTTCAACTAAATCTCTCTAAAACGGAGCTATTAATATTCTCCCCCGCCCGTGCCCCTCTCCATGGCTTTTCCATCAAAATCAACAATGCAACCATCAGTCCCTCCCCTCATGCCAGGGTACTCGGTGTAATCCTAGACTCTGACTTGTCATTTCAGACTCAAATCCAATCGTTGTCAAAAGTTTGTAAAATTCACCTCCAAAACATCTCTAAAATTTGCCCTTTTTTAACAAATGAAACCCCCAAACTCCTCATTCACTCCCTCGTTATCTCTCGCCTTGACTATTGCAACTCCCTTCTCATTGGCTTGCCTCTCCATAGGCTCCTCCCCTCTTCAGTCTATCATGAATGCTGCTGCCAGACTTATCCACCAACCGCTCAGTGTCTGCAAACCCTCTCCTCCAATCCCTACACTGGTCTCCATTCAGTGTCTGCCAACCCTCTCCTCCAATCCCTACACTGGTCTCCATTCAGTGTCTGCCAACCCTCTCCTCCAATTCCTACACTGGTCTCCATTCAGTGTCCACCAACCCTCTCCTCCAATCCCTACACTGGTCTCCATTCAGTGTCCGCCAACCCTCTCCTCCAATCCCTACACTGGTCTCCATTCAGTGTCTGCCAACCCTCTCCTCCAATTCCTACACTGGTCTCCATTCAGTGTCTGCCACCCCTCTCCTCCAATCCCTTCACTGGTCTTCATTCAGTGTCTGCCAGCCCTCTCCTCCAATCCCTACACTGGTCTCCATTCAGTGTCTGCCAACCCTCTCCTCCAATCCCTACACTGGTCTCCATTCAGTGTCTGCCAACCCTCTCCTCCAATTCCTACACTGGTCTCCATTCAGTGTCCGCCAACCCTCTCCTCCAATCCCTACACTGGTCTCCATTCAGTGTCTGCCAACCCTCTCCTCCAATTCCTACACTGGTCTCCATTCAGTGTCTTCCAACCCTCTCCTCCAATCCCTACACTGGCACCCAATCAGTGTATGCCAACCCTCTCCTCCAATCCCTACACTGGTCTCCCATTCAGTGTCTGCCAACCCTCTCCTCCAAACCCTACACTGGTCTCCCATTCAATGTATGCCAACCCTCTCCTCCAATCCCTACACTGGTCTCCATTCAGTGTCTGCCAACCCTCTCCTCCAATCCCTACACTGGTCTCCATTCAGTGTCTGCCCCCCCTCTCCTCCAATCCCTCCACTGGTCTCCATTCAGTGTCTGCCAACCCTCTACTCCAATCCCTACACTGGTCTCCATTCAGTGTCTGCCAACCCTCTCCTCCAATCCCTACACTGGTCTCCATTCAGTGTCTGCCAACCCTCTCCTCCAATCCCTACACTGGTCTCCATCAATCCCTACACTGGTCTCCATTCAGTGTCTGCCCACCCTCTCCTCCAATCCCTACACTGGTCTCCATTCAGTGTCCGCCAACCCTCTCCTCCAATCCCTACATTGGCCTCCATTCAGTGTCCGCCAACCCTCTCCTCCAATCCCTACATTGGTCTCCATTCAGTGTCCGCCAACCCTCTCCTCCAATCCCTACACTGGTCTCCATTCAGTGTCCGCCAACCGTCTCCTCCAATCCCTACACTGGCTCCCAATCACCCAGCGAATTACATTCAAAATACTAACCACAACATACAAAGCCATTCACAACTCTGCCCCGAGCTACATCGCCAATCTTGTCTCCAAATATCACCCAAATTGTCCTCCTTCGCACTTCTCAAGACCACCTACTCTCAAGCTCTCTCATCTCCTCCTCCCATGCTCGTCTCCAGGATTTCTCCAGAGCCCCTCCCATCCTCTGGAACTCACTACCTCCACCCGTCCGGCTATCCCCTACTCTTCTACCTTCAGGCGATCCCTGAAAACTCATCAGGAAACCCGATCACATCTCCAACCAATCTCCTACCACTCCCATCAGCTCGTTCCCCACAGTTACAACCTTTTTGTACCACCTGTCCCACCCTATTAGATTGTAAGCTCTTCTGAGCAGGGCCCTCTTAATCCTCTTGTATTTTATTGTATTATAACTGTATTGTCTCCCTTTTTATATTGTAAAGCGCTGTGTAAACTGTTGGCGCTATATAAATCCTGAATAATAATAGTAATAATAATGTACCGACCGGAAATATGAGGACTGTTTAGAGGCGGGGTGTCCAAACTTTTTTTCAGAAAAGTATTGTGCACAATCTCAGGGCTTGTTCATACCGGGAGGTGTGTCTGGGAGTTGTACGTTTTTATGTACGTTCCGCACATCACTTTTTTTTTTTTATGGGCTGCTTTATGCCTGTGAAGCATGCAAAAAAAAAAGTGCCGGCGGAATTTTTAAAAAAAGTCGTGCAGCACCAAAATAAATGGTACTGGGGCACCGTGCGTTTTTAGCAGGCGTGAATTTATTAGATGTGTGGGGTTGTCGTTGACGAATTAATGGCACTCACATGTGTCTGCAAAAGGCAGTGCTGGAAAATGAGTAATTTCGCACATGTTCTCCACCTGATGTAAACAAACCCCAAAATGTAGTCCATGAGGCAGAGTTCAGTGATCTGTTGGTTATTAATCATCAGGGAGGAGGTGCGGGCTGCGCTCTCTTCCTCTCTGTACACAGCAGCAGGGAGGATGTGTGGGCTGCGCTCTCTCTTCCTCTCTGTACACAGCAGCAGGGAGGAGGTGTGGGCTGCGCTCTCTCTTCCTCTCTGTACACAGCAGCAGGGAGGAGGTGTGGGCTGCGCTCTCTCTTCCTCTCTGTACACAGCAGCAGGGAGGAGGTGTGGGCTGCGCTCTCTCTTCCCCTCTGTACACAGCAGCAGGGAGGAAGTGCGGGCTGCGCTCGCTCTTCCTCTCTGTACACAGCAGCAGGGAGGAGGTGCATGCTGTGCTCTCTTCCTCTCTGTACACAGCAGCAGGGAGGAGGTGGGGGTTGCGCTCTCTCTTCCTCTCTGTACACAGCAGCAGGGAGGAGGTGGGGGCTGCGCTCTCTCTTCCTCTCTGTACACAGCAGCAGGGAGGAGGTGGGGGCTGCGCTCTCTCTTCCTCTCTGTACACAGCAGCAGGGAGGAGGTGGGGGCTGCGCTCTCTCTTCCTCTCTGTACACAGCAGCAGGGAGGAGGTGGGGGCTGCGCTCTCTCTTCCTCTCTGTACACAGCAGCAGGGAGGAGGTGGGGGCTGCGCTCTCTCTTCCTCTCTGTACACAGCAGCAGGGAGGAGGTGGGGGCTGCGCTCTCTCTTCCTCTCTGTACACAGCAGCAGGGAGGAGGTGCGGGCTGCGCTCTCTCTTCCTCTCTGTACACAGCAGCAGGGAGGAGGTGCGGGCTGCGCTCTCTTCCCCTCTGTACACAGCAGCAGGGAGGAGGTGCGGGCTGCGCTCTCTCTCTTCCTCTCTGTACACAGCAGCAGGGAGGAGGTGCGGGCTGCCCTCTCTTCCTCTCTGTACACAGCAGCAGGGAGGAGGTGCGGGCTGCGCTCTTTCTTCCTCTCTGTACGCAGAAGCAGGGAGGAGGTGCCGGCTGTGCTCTCTTCCTCTCTGTACACAGCAGCAGGGAGTTGTCCAAAACTTTTTCCCTTTTGTCAATTGAGGGACACAATAATTAAGATCTTGGGTTATACTGCCACCTAAAGGAGGATTTTACACTGAAAAATGAGAAGATCTGTAGGCAAGGGTACCTGAACGTTTCTAAAGTGTCTGCCTGTATGGACCAGATAGTCTCTGGTGTGGTGATTCCGCCTTTTTATTGTGTGGCTGGTAGCGATTTAAACAAAGATTTGGGGGGCACACCCTAAAAGATGCATTAAAGATGGTGCAGCCATAAGACCGTACAGTAGAAGAAAATATTACAGCGCACACATGCAAAAGCAGGGTCTTCCATTCTATGGATAGTGTAGGACCCACTAATAATGGGGTACTTTGTTGCAGGAAGTGGGCTTAAGCACCGTATAGCCATATGGTGTGACCAAATCCCCGTATTTTTTTTGAAAATGTTCAGGTGTTTTAAATAGCCTTGCAGGAGTTAAATTTCATTTTTTGCATGTGTGCGCTGTAATATGATGTTCTGCTGGTAGCGATTCTTCTGCCCATGTCCTGGGGGGTGTCCCTCACTGGAGAATTATTATCTTTGGGGCTGCTTTCTAGACCTCCAGAACCGGTGGTTCCTTCTGCATCATTGGATCGCACTTCTTATGCAGGACCCCTGTTTTGGACTCCGTTGGACACCATCTAGCTGCTGGCTGTGTCTACGGACAGAGTGCATGGTTTAGGGGCTCGCTACGGACAGAGTGCATGGTTTAGGGCCTACAGTGCCCCGAACCGCCCCCTCCCCCAAAGCTTCTCCCTCCCCTAGTGCCTCCTTGGATTGTCCGCAGGCAGAGCACACTAGTCTGACAGGACCAGGGAAAGCTCTACTGTTTTTGGGGAACTGGTCCACCTGGAATTAGGGACAGTTGTGTCTGGGGTGCGCTACGTACAGAGTGCAGAGTTCAGTAGTGTGTTATGTTCAGGTACAAGGTTCTTCTTTCTTGGCTGATTTGCAGCCACTTGAAGGTTCTTTTAAACCCTATCCTTCGTTTTTCCTTCAAAAATACAAGTTTACTAAGATTCCTCTCCCTAGCCCCAGGAATCCTGACTCTCTTTGCTGGATTTGGGGAATTAAGATCATTGTAGACCTGTGGTTTTGAGGGCAGAGGAAGTTGAGTTTTGCTTAAGTAGGTTCTTTCTGGGCTTGCCCAGAGTCACCTATTGCATACAAGAGATGATGTATTAGGATTATCTGGTTGTACCCATCCTGCCAGTCTGAGACTAAGGTCCACCTCTAATCTATTGCCTACCCCCATGGGGGTGCTTCCACGCACTTTACTCTTTCAGTCATGATGGCTTCGTGGGATTGAAATTGCTAAATTCTCTGGTACTATTAGGAGTCACCACAACCCTTGAAGGCGATTCAGGGGATTCCCTGTTGAGTCTCACCTAGTTGTCTGGACAGACAATCTCTTTCGACACGGAGTTCTTGCCCCCTTGATCCTAGGAGGTCAGGGATGTAAAGGCTTAGGGCCTTCCCACTTAGATCTGCTTCTCTTCTCACCAGAACCTGTTTTGTCTTGGGTTCTCTTGCAGGGTCTGTTCCTTTTAAGGTGCTTGGCCCCATTCCTTGTTGACTACCTTCAGGTTTTGGGTCTTTTCTTCCCTACATAGCAACTTGTTCCACCTATTTTGGTGTGTTCTGGTCAATCGGCTTCTTGCTTACTCTAGATTTCAGTGCTCTCTTCCATGTGGAGCCATTCCTCTCTGGTGGTGGCTTTTTCAATATTGGTCATGAGCATCCAATTTATTTCCATGTCCTCTCTTTGGCCATCTTGGCAGGTTACCGTACCTGAAGGGGGTTTGGCCTCATTTTGGTAACATATTTGGGCATTGTTGGTTTCTTATGGAATGCAGATAACCCCCAGTTGTTTAATTGTTGCCTGTTAGTGGTTGTTGCTGAGTTAGAGCTTACTCTCTCTCCTTTGAACTGCTTTTGGACGTCCCGACAGTATTTGGATTCCTGTATCCCTCAACAGATCAGAAAATAAATTGGCTTTTTATACAAACCCTAAAATCCTGTCTATTGAGGGACACAGGTCCCCACCCCCTACGTTTGTTTCATACTCTTGTTACTGCTTGCTGCAAATTGAGACATGCTGGGTAGAGGAGGGGTTAGAAAACGATGACAAAAAGGAGCGCACTGATCTAGCACATTTACCACAATTTTATTAAATAAAGGTGACAAGTAATATACTCAAACGAATGACCTGCACAAGCATATCACAAGATGCAAATGAGACCGCCTCCAGGTCCACAGAGCTCAGGTGATGGCACAGAAAGACCTCAAAGCATCCAAAAGGGCTTACACATTTCGAGGGTCAAACCCTTTTCTTCAGAGCCAGAGGGCTTAACCCTCGAAATGTTTAAGCCATTTTGGACGCTTTGAGGTCATGCTCGCTTGTGCACCCCACTCAAGCGCAGAAGGTTATTTTATTTTTTTTTTATTTTTTTTTGAGGAGGAGGAGGAGGAGGGGTTACCCTGGGCTGGCCTACAATTTTTTTGTTTTCCAGTGTCAGTGTCTCCTTCAATGGACTTAAAAAAAAAGGTTTTCACACTAAGTACAAAAATACTATATGTTTAGTTTTGGATAGAGTGTTGGAAGGGTTAGAAGCTCTGGCAGGTTTATTTTGGTGTCTCTGTCCTAGCTGGGGGGATTCACCCACTTTGTTCAGTTGACTATTGTTCCTGTAACAGAAAGTGGTGGGGAATCCCAAAATTTTGATTTGTCACCAGGAGAAAAAGTGAGGGGAAATCTTCCAACAGGGACATCAGTTCCAATGGGCGTTCTCTGAGAGGGGACCTCTCCTCTGGTGGCCGTCCTCTGAGAGGGGACCTCTCCTCTGGTGGCCGTCCTCTGAGAGGGGACCTCTCCTCTGGTGGCCTTCCTCTGAGAGGGGACCTCTCCTCTGGTGGCCTTCCTCTGAGAGGGGACCTCTCCTCTGGTGGCTGTCCTCCTGAGAGGGGACCTCTCCTCCGGTGGCCGTCCTCTGAGAGGGGACTCTCCTCCGGTGGCCGTCCTCTGAGAGGGGACTCTCCTCCGGTGGCTGTCCTCTGAGAGGGGACTCTCCTCCGGTGGCTGTCCTCTGAGAGGGGACTCTCCTCCGGTGGCCGTCCTCTGAGAGGGGACCTCTCCTCCGGTGGCCGTCCTCCTGAGAGGGGACCTCTCCTCCGGTGGCCGTCCTCCTGAGAGGGGACCTCTCCTCCGGTGGCCGTCCTCCTGAGAGGGGACCTCTCCTCCGGTGGCCGTCCTCCTGAGAGGGGACCTCTCCTCCGGTGGCCGTCCTCCTGAGAGGGGACCTCTCCTCCGGTGGCCGTCCTCCTGAGGGGGGACCTCTCCTCCGGTGGCCGTCCTCCTGAGGGGGGACCTCTCCTCCGGTGGCCGTCCTCCTGAGGGGGGACCTCTCCTCCGGTGGCCGTCCTCCTGAGGGGGGACCTCTCCTCCGGTGGCTGTCCTCTGAGAGGAAATCTCCTTCACTATGGAGAGGTTTCCTCTCACTTATGGACAGGAAGTGAAGACAAATTTCATCATTCAGGACCTAGAGGGCAAAAACCACATCTGACAGGGTTGTTACTGTTCCCTTCTGTTTTCAAAATGGGGGAAAAAACTATATTTGGTTTCAGATTTTAATTTATCTTGTGGCCTTTTGTTGCTATCACAGAATAAACACTTAATTATAGTGGATAATTAATTATCCTTTCTCTCCTGATAGGTGGATCTATTAAGAGAGAAGCCGGAGATGAATATGACAACCTGGGGCTCTGCAAAATGCTTCATTGTGAAGATCCGGCTGATAACATCCCACCGTCGGGAATAAAGGTGGAAGAGGAGATGCTTGAGCCCCCCTATCATAGCATAACATCTGAGGTGACCCCTGAAGACAAACCTCATATCTGTTGTCACTGTGGGAAAAACTTCAGCTGCTACCAAACAGTTGAGAGGCATCAAAGCTGCTGCAATATGAAGAGACCCATCTGGAACTCTCCCTGCAACTCTACACACACCGACCTGCTAAAGCACAAGTCTCCGCCTCCTCAGGGGCAGTCCTCTCCGATCAGCCACCAGCGGGCTCTTAATATCAATAGGCCTTACAAGTGCCCTCTGTGCCCTAAAACATACACTCAGAGGTCCACCTTAACAAAGCACCTCAGGACGCACACCGGGCACAGGCCTTATCGGTGTACCGTCTGCGGCAAGTCTTTCATTCAAAACTCAGACCTGGTGAAACACCATCGTACCCACACTGGGGAAAAGCCTTACAGCTGCTCCATTTGCGATAAACGGTTTGCGGAGAGTTCCTCCTTGATGAAACACAAGAGGACGCACAACGGCGATCGCCCTTACCATTGCGCGGAGTGTCCGAGAAGCTTCACCTCCAAGACCGTCCTTGTTAGACATATGACGGTTCATACAAAGGTTTCCGACAAAGCACGAAGCAGAACAGAACCTACCAAGCCCAAGCAAGAAGAAATTCCCCCAAAAGATTCTCCTTTCAGCTGTGCTCATTGTGGAAAGTCTTTCAGGCATCGGACATCGTTTGTTCGGCACCAACAGGTGCACTCGAGGCAGAGATCCTTCCAATGTCCGCAGTGTGAGAAGGCCTTCATCCAGAACTCGGACCTGAAGAAGCATATGTGGACCCACTCTGGAGAGCGGCCTTTCCGGTGCCAAGAGTGCCACAAAGGGTTTATTCAAAGGTCAGACCTGGTGAAGCATCATCGGACGCACACGGGGGAACGACCCTATCAGTGCACGCTCTGCCAGAAGACGTTTGCAGAAAAGTCAGCTTTATCCAAACACCAGAAGGTCCATAGCAAAGATAAACCCCACAAGTGTACCGAATGCGGGAAAGGCTTCATCCAAAGGTCAACCTTAATATTACATCAGAGGAGCCACACCGGGGAGCGGCCATTTACCTGTCTTCAGTGCAATCGGCGCTTCATACAGAAGTCGGATCTTCTGAAACACCAGAGGGTCCATGTTAGACAACAGAGCTCTGCTACCAACAGCTCAGCGGATGGCGTTTCTCTCTCTTACGAATGTGAGTGCGGTCAGACCTTCAACCAGTTGTCAAGATTTTTAAAGCACAAAAAGTTGCACTGCAGTGACCAGCTTTTTCGGTGCCTAGACTGCAACATTAGCTTTATTCAGAAGTCCACGTTTTTGAGACATTGCCGGAGCCACCGTGCAGAGAGACGCCACTGTTGTGTCTTGTGCCAAAAGAGTTTCGAACGGAAAATTGACCTCCAAAAACACTGGAGGACTCATGATGAACAGAGCCCTTACTCGTGCCAACACTGTGGTAAGACCTTCACAGGGAGATCTGCTATAATTAAACACATTAGATGGCACACGGGGGAAAGGGCGTACCAGTGTAACGTCTGTGAGAAAGCCTTCATCCATCGTTCTTCCTTAAACAAGCACATGAGGACTCACATGGGGCAAAAACCTTATCCCTGTGACCAGTGCAGGAAAAGCTTCATCCAAAACTCTGACTTGGTCAAACACCAAAGAATTCACAGTGGTGAGAAGCCTTATCACTGCCCCGAATGTAATAAAAGGTTCACGGAAGGCTCGTCGCTGGCCAAACATCGCAGAACGCACGCTGGGCAGAGGCCGTACCACTGTCCGCATTGTAAAAGAACCTTCAAACAAAGTTTGGATTTGGTCAAGCACCTCGAGGTCCACTCTACAGAGACCCCTCCTGCCGCTACCGCCTTCCATGAGATTGTCCTCACGGACCCCATTGAACCGAACACCACTGAGCAGAAAAGCCTTCTGCACCAGTGCCCGGAATGCGCCAAAACCTTCCCCAACAAAACCAGCCTCAAGAAACATCTCCGAACCCACAACACAGAGAGACAGTACTTGTGCGACCGATGTCCCAAGAGCTTCTTCCAAACATCCGATTTGGTGAAACATCTTCGAACCCACACGGGGGTTCGCCCATACCATTGTACAGAGTGTAACAAGGGTTTCATCCAGAGGTCGGACCTGGTGAAGCACCAAAGGATTCACTCCGGTGAAAAGCCTTTCCAGTGCCCTGAGTGTTACAAGAGTTTTACTGAGGCGTCCTCGTTGGCCAAACACCGGAGGATTCACAACAGAGTCCAGCCGTATCCGTGCAGCGAGTGTGGAAAGGGCTTCAGCTGCAGCTCAAACCTTCACAGACACCTGAAATGGCACGTCGACCAAAAACAGCAGAGCTCTGAAATTTTAGAAGGGATTTCTATCATCACCGTTGGCCATGATGAGAAAGTTGGTGAAGACGCTCTACCGTTGCACCAGCACAAAGCGGAAATTATCAGAGCAAAATCGTTTCCATGTAATGAGTGCGGTAAGACCTTCGGCCACCGGTCGGTGCTCGTTAAACATTTACGTATTCATACGGGGGAACGCCCTTATGTCTGTAACGTGTGCGAAAAAGGCTTCATCCAGAAGTCGGACCTCGTAAAACATTACCGTACGCACACCGGAGAACGCCCGTATAGCTGCGGCGACTGCGGTAGAAGCTTCATTGAGAAGTCCAGCTTGACTAAACACCAGCAAAAGCACCTTGCTCCTTCTGGGACTGAAACGAAGGGAAGTGCTCTCTCTGTTCCATCCCATATGCACCAACCGGTCACGTATTGGGGAGAGTCCAAGGATGACCCCGGAAGTTTAGTACAAAAGTTCCATGTGGGTTCTGTGGTGGCCAGGCCTTTCAGCAGCTTAAAGAGCATCCTCTCATCTTCAGCAGAGTGCAAGATGGCAGTCAAGAAGACTAAAGTGTATGCTTGTCTGCACTGCGATCAAACTTTCACCGACCACTCCATTTTCCGGGTCCACAAGGCGACTCACAGAGCGCAGCAGCCTCATACTTGTATCGTATGCGGGAAGGTGGTCAGCCAGCGGTCGGCGCTGGTCAAACACATGCGGTCCCACACCGGCGACAAGCCTTATCGGTGCCTCGTCTGCCAGAAGGGATTCATCCAGAACTCCGACCTGGTAAAGCATCTTCGGACCCACACGGGCGAAAAACCCTACAAATGCGACTTCTGCGACAAGCGATTCATCGACCGCTCGGCGGTAGTCAAACACTCAAGGACGCACAGCGGGGAGCGGCCATACAGGTGCGAAGAATGCACGAGAGGCTTTGTACAGAAGTCGGACTTGGTGAAGCACTTGAGGACTCACACGGGAGAATGTCCGTATTTCTGCCAGTTATGTGGCAAGACGTTTAGGTCCCATTCTGCTTCTCTGAAGCACCAACATGTGTGCAATATGGCCGTCAAGGAGGACAGTCCACTGCTCTACACTTCTGAGGGGTCCTACACTGACCATGCCACTCCGAACACTTTGTACGGCTTAGAGGCTTATCAGCTTTGATAAATGGCTCGGAAGGACAATAATAATAATGGCTAAAACAATGTAGTTATACAGGTGTATACAAACAGGGATGTTAGAAATTGATATGGTCTACGTGTTTCGTGGAGAACTCTGCTTCCTCAGGACCCTGTACCTCATGAATAAGGAAATGACACTTGTGCTGAAAGAAATCAAATTGATACATGATGGAACCAAGATAATAGGTGTGTGTGTGTGTGTACCATTCACATCGCTATGAAGGGTTTTAGCTCTTCCCATACCCACCCCCCATTCGTTTTGTTTTTTATTTATTGGAATGGTTCTTGTGTGCTTCTTTTGTAGTTATTTGTTGGCTTCTATTTAAATTATCTTAGTTCCACCATGTATCCATTTTGATTGATATTTAGTAATTGCTTCCTCCAGAACCCTGTACGCCTTGCATTACAAAATATGAATCAAATAGATGCATGATGGAACCAAGATAATATAAACAGAAGCAAACCAATAACTACAAAAGAAGCACACAAGCAAGAGACTAAAAAAAATGAAATTATACAGGCATATACAAACAAGAAAGTAGGAAAATTGATATGCTCTACTTGTTTCGCTGAGAACTTTGCTTCCTCAGGACCCTGTACTCATTGAATGAAGAAGAGTCCTCAGCAAAATGCATAGACTGTATCCATTTTCGAACAGCCTTGTTTGTATACACCTGTATAATTATTTTTTTTGTATCTTGCTTTCTTGGACCGTTTCTTGATTGTGTGCTTCTTTTGCAGTTGTTGGTTGGATTCTATTTATATTATCTTGGTTACATCATGTTTCTGATTTTATATTTCAGTACAAGTGTATCATTTTTTACAGGCTTTCTATGGCGCCAACAGTTTGTGCAGCGCTTTATAATGGGAGGGTAAACAGGACAGATACAGTTCAGTACAAGAGGATGAGAGGGCCCTGCTCATTAGAGCTTACAATCTAAGAGGGTCAAGTGATACAAAAGGTAATTGTGTTACCTTTTTATATATAGCTGTGGTGGGCTCATGGGGAAAATAAATGTACAGTTGTTGGCTGGATAGGCTTCCCTGAAGATTTCTTCATTCAAGGTGTACAGGATCCTGAGGAAGTGGAGTTCTCCGTGAAACATGTAGACTATGAATTTTCTAACCTTTTTATACATTCACCTGTATAATTACTTTTTTTTTTTTTTTTGGTCTCTTGCTTTCTTGGACTTTTTCTTGATTGTGTGTTTCTTTTGTAGATATTGGCTGAATTGTCTTTATATTATCTTGGTTCCATCATGTATCTGATGTTATATTTCAGCACAAGTGTAATTTCTTCATTCAAGGTATACAGGGTCCAGAGGACGCAGAGTTCTCTGCGAAACTTTTTGACTGTATCAATTTTTTTAACATCCTTGTTTGTATAACTGCAGTGTTTTAGCTATTGTTATATTTTTTGTCATTTTAGGAACAGCTGTTGTACACACTAGACTTTTTTTTGTTTGTTTGTTTTTAGGTTTTAACCCTATTGTTATGTATTTATTCCTGCTGGTATATTGAAAGTCCCGTTACTTCTTTCTGGAATTTTGTCTTCTGTATTCCTTGGGATGACGCCTCTTGGGAATTAAATCCCATCATTATATATCCCACTTATTTACATTGGCCTTATTAGTAGTCGCATTCAGTTGGACTTGTTTCAAGACCTTTCACTGCTCATCTAATTTTTCCCATTTTGGACGGAGAGGTAAACTGGTTTTCAAGAGATGTGAACTAGGCCGTCTATGTCCTATAGGAACACACATTCCTAAACAGAGGTGGGAGCTCTCCATGCCTTCCACATAGGATGGCGGTTTTAAAATGTTTACACGGCATTCTGTCAAGTGTTCATATCTTTAGCCATGTAAAGCCAGTTGCACACGGAGGTAAGAATTTGCTGATGTATATACTCGGGATCATGGTGGCTGAAACCAAAATATTCTCGTGTGAAGGCAAAATTCATCTTTATTGCCAGTACTGCAATATACGCATATATACTTGCATAAACATGCGTATAGGTGTATAAACACATAAATTGCTGCACTCGGGGCCCCTCTCTGTACTCCTTCTTTACGCAGCGGTCTGTATGGTTCCATAGACAACAACACGTCTCTATCCAGCCCAGTAAAAAAACAAAAACAAAAGTAAAAATGGCGTGGGTTGTTTTTTGTTTTTACACCCGTGTGCAAGAGGCCTAACCCAAATAAAACAAAAAGAAAAATATTGAGATAAGGTTGAACTGTAGGGTGGGCCCACATCCCAAATAAATGGTACAAGTGGAGAAATTCCCCCTTCACGGGACTCTAGTAGCCCAACTTGTTATTAATGCAATAATGGCCTAAAAAAGCAAAAAAAAAATTAAAAAAAAATTTATACATATCTTTTAAATATTATTCAACAGCGGATGAAATCTTCCCTGAAGATTTCTTCATTCAAGGTGTACAGGATCCTGAGAAAGTGGAGTTCTCCATGAAACATGTAGACTATGAATTTTCTAACCTCTTTGTATACATACACCTGTATAATTACAGTTTGTTTTTTTTGTCTCTTGCTTTCTTGGACTTTTGCTGTTACCACCATGGTGGATGTCCATGGACAATACCATTTGTGGTAACATCATGGCAGTCCTGGACCGATCAGTATCATTCTTCTATTGTCATGTTATGTTGACTCACATGTTCACCAGGCACTATTGTTGTGAATACATCTATATTTTTATCCACTGTTATATAAAATTTATACATATCTTATTCTTTTTTCTTTGCTTTTCTTTAAAGTCCCATGAAGGGGAAATGTTTCCACTTGTTAGCGCAAATAAAATACATCCTCGATTTCCTGGGGCTTGGATTATAGAGTTAGGACAGGCCGGTTTCACGAATCCACCCATCTGGACGTGCTTTTGCACAGTCAATTGCTGCATTAAACATTCTCTGGTGATTGAATAAAGATGACTGAGTTATCTCTGGGGCAAAAAAAGCTGGGTAATGTTCCTGGTATAGTGGGGTACAAAGACTGGGGTGTATTCAGGGTACAAATAACGGGGCTATGTTCCTGGTATAATGGGTTATATTCCAGCCATAGTTGGGCATAGATACTGGGGGAAGAAAAGATCGTCTACACACCACAGGAACGTTCCAATGATTTTATTCCAAAGATAGCAAATGACAGCCAACAGAGTGTCTGGACCCGGGAGGTGACGCGTTTCACACCGACATCAGTGCTTCTTCAAACCAATGGTTGTCATTTGCTATTTTTGGAATAAAATCGTTGGCACGTTCCTGTGATGTGCAGCCATTTTTTTCTTCCTATTGATCATCGGTGGTGGGCTGGGGCTTGCACCCAGCGCATTCGGACTGTAGTGACTGCTCGCCTGGAGAGGCGTGTTCCTTGTTCGAACAGATATGCCCCGTACACACGGTCGGATTATCTGATTGAAAATGTCCGTTCGGAGCGTGTTGTCGGAAATTCCGACCGTGTGTGGGCTCCATTGGACATTTTCCATCGGATTTTCCGACACACAAAGTTTGAGAGCAGGATATAAAACTGCCCGTTTTATAGTCCCGATGTACGTGTTTTACGTCACCGCGTTCAGAACGATCGGATTTTCCGACAACTTTGTGTGACTGTGTGTATGCAAGACAAGTTTGAGCCAACATCCGTCAGAAAAAATCCTAGGATTTTGTTGTCGAAATGTCCGAACAAAGTCTGACCGTGTGTATTGGGCAATACTGGGGAATATTCTTGATAGAGTAGGGCGGTGGTCTCCAAACTGCGGCCCTTTCCTTGCCTTTATCCGGCCCTTGAGGCATTATTGCAGCCAGTGACACATAAAATGGGGCACTATTCCTTCCACTGACACCAATGAGGGGGACATAATTTCTTCCACTGGCAACAAAAATGGGGCACCACTCCACCCAATGACACCAACTAATACCAAAGATTGGGCATTGTTTACTCCCACTGGGCATAGTCCAGCCCCCCTAAAGTCTTAAGGATAGTAAACTGGTCCTTTCTTTAGAAAGTTTGGGGACCCCTGGAGTAGGGTATAAATGCTGTGGTGTGTTCCTGTTATAATGGGGTATATTCCAGCTATAGTCGGGTATAAATACTGGGGTAAGTATAGTATGGTATAAGTACCGGGAAACCTTCCTGATATAGTAGGAAAAAAATAATGGGGCACATCCTGGTATAAATAACGGGCTATGTTCCTAGCATAGTGGGGTATAAATAATGGGGTACAATCCTGGCATAGTGGAGTATAAATAATGGGGTATGTTCCTGGTATAACTAACTGCATACATTCCTGACATCGTGGGGTATGTTCCTTTATAGTCAGCAGAACTGAGGACAGTTGGATGAGCGGTGAGATGTCTTCACATAACAGAAGTCGGCTTGAATGTGATTATTACTACCTATAATGCGGACTCGTTCTTTCATCTCGACTTCTGGTTACAACCGAACCAGTAGAATTCATATTGTCAGGCTTATTTATAAATAACAACACCATCACTGTGTCTAATTTTGCTGCTTTTTTTTTTTCTTCCTTGCAGTTTATAATTCTCCAAAATTAAAATCGTAAAGCCAATAGGGAAAAATAGAGATAAAGATAGAAAAATTATAGAAATAAAAAGAAAAGTCGTAATATAGGACATTCCTCTATCTCCACCGGTGACAATGAATTACATCTGTTCTAATCGGTGTAAAATTTGAAGGCAGTGGCGTCTCTAGGGGGTGGCTTTTGAGGCTATAGCCCCGAGTCTCTGCAGCAGTCCCCAAGGGGAGGGGAGGCTCTCTAGGGTACCCTGATGTAAGTGGGGGGGGCGCTCTCTGGGGACCCTGATTTAGGGGGGAGGCTCTCTCTGGGGACCATGATTTAATAGGGAGGCTCTCTGGGAGCCCTGGTGTAAGGGAGAGGCTCTCTGAGCATCCTGATGTAAGGGGGGCTCTCTGGGGACCCTGTTGTAAGGGGGGACTCTCTGGGGATATATACACACACAAATATATTATATACATGTGTATGCCCGCTCAAGCATATGACTTTCTTTACTACGTTGATATGGGCTCTAGCCCCAGATCTTTTGTAGACATAGCAACACCCCTGGTTGAAGGAAACGTTCATCTTCATTAATGGTCCTAATAATAGGGCAATGCCGGCAGAATTAGTGGTCTGAGGTGAAAAGGGAAAAGACGCGTAATGTCATAGAATCCACAGGGGTTTGGCTTTACTGGTTGTGGAAAAGAAAATTTACTTTAGTAACAAATTCCACGTTGTTTGAAAACCGAAAATGCGAGTTTGTGGAATTTTGTAGCTGTTTATTGACTACTGATGGGACAAATTGGTGCAAATTTACCCAGATTAAAATGTTCAAATAAAAATATTTGTCTGTTTTTTTTTATTGCCGTCTCTTGTATGCAGGTGGAGGGTACCTTGAATAATACAACCAGATTGTGACGTGTAGTGATCTTTAGGCTATAAGGGAATGATACAGTCAATGGAGGACTTCAATTCCTCTTGCAGACCAAACGTGGCGGTTTTTATTTAATTTCCACCAAAATGGATCGAGGCAACGAACGTCTAATGCCCTGTACACACAATAGGATTTTCCAATGGAAAATGTGTGATAGGACCTTGTTGTTGGAAATTCCAACTGTGTGTAGACTCCATCACAAATTTTCCATAGGAATTTCCGTCACACAAAATTTGAGATCTGGTTTGGAATCAAGCAGAAGAGCAGCACTGGCTATTGAATTTCATTTCTCTCGGCTCATCATAAGTGTTGTATGTCACCGCGTTCTTGACGTTCGGAATTTCCGACCATCTTTGTGTGACCCTGTGTATGCAAGACAAGCTTGAGCCAACACCCGTCGGAAAAAATTCCATGGATTTTGTTGTTGGAAAATCCTATCGTGTGTACAGGGCATAGCAATGAGACCATTAGAAGTTTTGTTGGCATACTACATGGCCAAAAGTCTGTGGAAACCTGACCATCACATCTATATGAGCTTGTTGGACATCCCATTCCAACACCATTGCCATCGATATGACTTTTGTCCCCCTTTGTAGGTATATTCCCATGATATTTTGGAGTGTATTTGTGGGAATTTGTACCGTTTGTTCATAATCAGCATTCCAATTCACCCAAAAAAGTGTTCAGTAGGGATGAAGTCAGGGCTCTCTACAGGACACTCAAGTTCCTCCACATCAAACTGGTCACACCATGTCTTTATGGCGCTGGCTTTGAACATGGGCACAGTCATGGTAGAGAACAGTAAAGGGTATTCACCAAACTGTTACCACAAAGGTTGAGCTATCCGATTCCAAAACCATAGCCATAAAGATAGAATTCCCCACCATTCCAAAACTACCGACATTCATAAGGAGTTGCCCCGCCCCTTTGGTTCTAGAACATCCTCCACTTATCTGGTAAGACTTTCTGCAAGATTTTGGAGGGTGTCTGTGGGAATTTGTGAAGTCAGACATTGATGTTGGATGGGAAAACCTGGCTCACCGTCAACATTCCAATTCATCCCAAAGATGTTCAGTAGGGTTGAGCTCAGGGCTCTGTGCAGGATATTCAAGTTCCTCCACATCAAACCGGTCATACCATGTCTTTATAGAGCTGGCTGTGTACACGGGCACAGTCATGATGGAAAAGAAAAGGGTCTTCGCTAAACTGTTACCACAAGGTTGAGCTGTTGGACCTACAATTCCAAAACCATGGCCATTATATAGAATCCCCCCCCCCCACCATTCCAAAACCATTGACATTAATATAAAGTTCCCCACATTCTTAAACTATGGCCATTAATACGGAGTTGCCCCACCCCTTGGTTCTACAACATTCTCCACTCTTCTGGGAAGAATTTCTGCTAGATTTTGGAGGGTGTCTGTGGAAATTTGTGCCCATTAGTGAGGTCAGGTACTGATGTTGGATGAGAAGACCTGGCTCATTATCAGTTTCTCAATTCATCCCAAAGGTGTTCGGTAGGGTTGAGGTCACGTGGAACAGAAAAGGGTCTTCACCAAACTGTTACCACAAGGTTGGAGGAGCACAATTGTCTACAATGTCTTTGTATGATGGAGTTTTACCAGGACCCTTCACTGGAGACACCTTAACTTGGAGGGGGGTTCACAGACTTTTGACCATTTAGTGCAGGGGTCCTCAAACTACGGCCCGCGGGCCACATGCGGCCTGCCGAGGACATTTATCCGGCCCACCCCACCCAGGGCCGGATTCCTGACGGGCCAGGCTCAGGTCGGCTCGGCTTGGGCAGGTCCACTCTGCTTCAGCAGGGAGCATATCCGCTCCGCTCAAGCTGCCTCCCCCACCCCAGTAATGGAGGGCTCCGTGTGCCGCGCTGCATGCTGGGAAATGTAGTTTCCAGCACAGTCCCGCGCGGATTCACGTCTTCCTCACGCAGACAGGAGGCACGGAGGGTGACAGCGAGAGCGGAGGCTTCAGGCGAGAGCGGAGGCTTCAGGCGAGAGCGGAGGCTTCAGGCAACAGCCTGCTAACAAGTGAGGACCCCTGTCCATCCCACTGTCCTCCCCCCCTCTGTCCACCCCACTGTCCCCCTGTCCACCCCACTGTCCCCCTGTCCACCCCACTGTCCTCCTGTCCACCCCACTGTCCCCCTGTCCAACCCTCTGTCCCCCTGTCCACCCCACTGTCCCCCTGTCCACCCCACTGTCCACCCCTCTGTCCCCCTGTCCACCCCACTGTCCCCCTGTCCACCCCACTGTCCCCCTGTCCACCCCACTATCCCCCTGTCCACCCCTCTGTCCCCCTGTCCACCCCACTGTCCCCCTGTCCACCCCTCTGTCCCCCTGTCCACCCCACTGTCCCTCTGTCCACCCCTCTGTCCCCCTGTCCACCCCTCTGTCCCCTGGTCCACCCCACTATCCCACTGTCCCCCTCTCTGTCCCCCTGTCCATCCCTCTGTCCCCCCCACTGTCCACCCCTCTGTCCCCCTGTCCATCCCTCTGTCCCCCTGTCCATCCCACTGTCCCCCTGTCCACCCCACTGTCCCCCTGTCCACCCCACTGTCCCCCTGTCCACCCCACTGTCCCCCTGTCCAACCCACTGTCCCCCTGTCCAACCCTCTGTCCCCCTGTCCACCCCACTGTCCCCCTGTCCACCCCTCTGTCCCCCTGTCCACCCCTCTGTCCCCCTGTCCACCCCACTGTCCCCCTGTCCACCCCACTGTCCCCCTGTCCCCCTGTCCACCCCACTCCACTATCCCCCTGTCCATCCCTCTGTCCCCCTGTCCACCCCACTGTCCCCCTGTCCACCCCACTGTCCCCCTGTCCACCCCACTGTCCCTCTGTCCACCCCACTGTCCCCCTGTCCACCCCTCTGTCCCCCTGTCCACCCCTCTGTCCACCCCTCTGTCCCCCTGTCCACCCCTCTGTCCCCTGGTCCACCCCACTATCCCACTGTCCCCCTCTCTGTCCCCCTGTCCATCCCTCTGTCCCCCCCACTGTCCACCCCTCTGTCCCCCTGTCCATCCCACTGTCCCCCTGTCCATCCCACTGTCCCACTGTCCACCCCTCTGTCCCCCTGTCCACCCCTCTGTCCCCCTGTCCATCCCACTGTCCCCCTGTCCACCCCACTGTCCCCCTGTCCACCCCTCTGTCCCCCTGTCCCCCCCTCTGTCCCCCTGTCCCCCCCTCTGTCCCCCTGTCCACCCCACTGTCCACCCCACTGTCCCACTGTCCACCCCACTGTCCCCCTGTCCACCCCTCTGTCCCCCTGTCCATCCCTCTGTCCACCCCACTGTCCCCCTGTCCACCCCTCTGTCCCCCTGTCCATCCCTCTGTCCATCCCACTGTCCCCCTGTGCATCCCACTGTCCCCCTGTCTACCCCACTGTCCCCCTGTCCACCCCACTGTCCCCCTGTCCACCCCTCTGTCCCCCTGTCCACCCCTCTGTCCCCCTGTCCACCCCACTGTCCCCCTGTCCACCCCACTGTCCCCCTGTCCACCCCTCTGTCCCCCTGTCCACCCCTCTGTCCACCCCACTGTCCCTCTGTCCACCCCACTGTCCCTCTGTCCCCCTGTCCACCCCTCTGTCCCCCTGTCCACCCCTCTGTCCCCCTGTCCCCCGGTCCACCCCTCTGTCCATCCCACTGTCCCCCTGTCCACCCCTCTGTCCATCCCACTGTCCACCCCTCTGTCCATCCCACTGTCCCCCTGTCCACCCCACTGCCCCCCTGTCCACCCCTCTGTCCATCCCACTGTCCCCCTGTCCACCCCTCTGTCCATCCCACTGTCCCCCTGTCCATCCCTCTGTCCATCCCTCTGTCCCCCTGTCCACCCCTCTGTCCCCCTGTCCACCCATCTGTCCGTCTGTCCCCCTGTCCACCCCTCTGTCCCCCTGTCCACCCCTCTGTCCCCCTGTCCACCCCTCTGTCCCCCTGTCCACCCCACTGTCCCCCTGTTCCCCCTCTGTCCCCTGGTCCACCCCACTATCCCCCCCTCTGTCCCCCTGTCCATCCCTCTGTCCCCCTGTCCACCCCACTGTCCCCCTGTCCACCCCTCTGTCCCCCCCACTGTCCCCCTGTCCATCCCTTTGTCCCCCGGTCCACCCCACTGCCCCCCCCCCCCTCTGTCCCCCTGTCCACCCCTCTGTCCATCCCACTGTCCCCCTGTCCATCCCCTATATATATATTATTATTTATTATTCATTCTTTTATTCTTTTGCACTACAAAAAACATGTGTGCATAGGAATTTAGGAATTAGTTCATATTTTTTTTATACTATAGTGCGGCCCCCCAACAGTCTGAGGGACCGTGAACTGGCCCCCTGTCTAAAAAGTTTGAGGACCCCTGATCTAGTGTAAGCTGCAGTCATTTGGTTATTTTTGTGGTTAAGGTTAGGTTAAAATTTGGTGTGTGTTTGACCAATAGGCTATAAGTGAACAATGTCCTTGGTGATGTGGCGTCTTTAGGATCTCCTCTTGGACACATTTTCTATAAGACTTTAGCAAATTGTGTCACCATTGGGAAGTTTTACTTAATTATCCCACCACAGATTACTTGTGTCCCCAGCGACATCAGTTCTTCGCACCCAAATCCGTGTCATTTTTTTTGGCTCTGCACATGCCACCTGTCATTGGACAGAGGGGTGAATAGATAGAAATAATTTGTCATTGTAGTCTCCAGGTTACCAATCCTTTTTAACTACTTGGTAAATCAAGGACCTGGAAGCCACAAAAGTGACTGTTTGGGGTCAGCCAAAGAAAATGTAAGTTTCAGGTGCACCTCAGACAGTACCAGTGACCTATAGTGCATCCAGGAAGTATTCACAGCGCTTCACTTTTTCCACATTTTGTTTATGTTACAGCATTATTCCAAAATTGATTAAATTCATTATTTTCCTCAAAATTCTTCAAACCACCCCCCATAATGACAACGTGAAAGAAGTTTGTTTGAAATCTTTGCACATGTATTAAAAATAAAAAAAATCCCATGTACATAAGTATTCACAGCCTTTGCCATGACTCTCAAAATTGAGCTCAGGTCCATCCTGTTTCCACCGATCATCCTTGAGATGTTTCTACAACTTAATTGGAGTCCACCTGTGGTAAATTCAGTTGATTAGCCATGACTTGGAAAGGCACACACCTGTCTACATAAAGGTCCCACAGTTCACAGTGCATGTCAGAGCACGAACCAAGCCATGAAGTCCAAGGAATTGTCTGTAGACCTCCGAGACAGGATTGTATGGAGGCACAGATCTGGGGAAGGGTACAAAAACATTTCTGCAGCATTGAAGGTCCCAATGAGAACAGTGGCCTCCATCATTCGTAAATGGAAGAAGTTTTGAACCACCGAGACTCTCCCTAGAGCGGACCGCCCGGCCAAACTACCAATCAGGGGAGAAGGGCCCTAGTCAGGGAGGTGGCCAAAAACCCGATGGTCACTGACAGAGCTCCAGCGTTTCCAGAGGGAAGTCACTCAGTAAAAGGCACATGACAGACCACCTGGAGTTTGCCAAGAGAAACCTGAAAATTTGCCAAAATTCTCTGGTGTGATAAAACAAAGATAGAACTCTTTGGCCTGAATGTCAAGCGTCATGTCTGGAGGAAACCAGGCACCGCTCATCACCTGGCCAATACCATCCCTACAGTGAAGCATGGTGGTGGCAGCATCATGCTGTGGGGATGTTTTTCAGTGGCAGGACCTGGGAGACTAGTCAGGATCGAGGGAAAGATGAATGCAGCAATGTACAGAGACATCCCTCATGAAAAACTGCTCCAGAGTGCTCAGGACCTCAGACTGGGGCGAAGGTTCATCTTCCAACAGTACAATGACCCTAAGCACACAGCCAAGATAACAAAGGAGTGGCTACGGGACAACTCTGTGAATGTCCTTGAGTGGCCCAGCCAGAGCCCAGACTTGAACCCGATTGAACATCTGTGGAGAGATCTGAAAATGGCTGTTCACCGACACTCCCCATCCAACCTGATGGAGCTTGAGAGGTCCTGCAAAGAAGAATGGGAGAAACTGCCCACAAATTAGGTGTGCCAAGCTTGTAGCATCATACTCAACAAGACTTGAGGCTGTAATTGGTGCCAAAGGAGCTTCACCAAAGTATTGAGCAAAGGCTGTGATACTTATGTACATGGGAGGAGCCTGTGATACTTATGTACATGGGACGAGCCTGTGATACTTATGTACATGGGCGGAGCCTGTGATACTTATGTACATGGGCGGAGCCTGTGATACTTATGTACATGGGCGGAGCCTGTGATACTTATGTACATGGGCGGAGCCTGTGATACTTATGTACATGGGAGGAGCCTGTGATACTTATGTACATGGGAGGAGCCTGTGATACTTATGCACATGGGAGGAGCCTGTGATACTTATGTACATGGGCGGAGCCTGTGATACTTCTGTACATGGGAGGAGCCTGTGATACTTATGTACATGGGAGGAGCCTGTGATACTTATGTACATGGAAGGAGCCGGTGATATATATGTACATGGGAGGAGTCTGTTATACTTATGTACATGGGAGGAGCCTGTGATACTTATGTACATGGGCAGAGCCTGTGATACTTATGTACATGGGCGGAGCCTGTGATACTTATGTACATGGGCGGAGCCTGTGATACTTATGTACATGTGCGGAGCCTGTGATACTTATGTACATGGGAGGAGCCTGTGATACTTATGTACATGGGAGGAGCCTGTGATACTTATGTACATGGGAGGAGCCGGTGATATTTATGTACATGGAAGGAGCCTGTGACACTTATGTACATGGGAGGAGCCGGTGATACTTATGTACATGGGAGGAGCAGGTGATACTTATGTACATGGGAGGAGCCTGTGATACTTATGTACACGGGAGGAGTCTGTGATACTTATGTACACGGGAGGAGTCTGTGATACTTATGTACACGGGAGGAGCCTGTGATACTTATGTACACGGGAGGAGCCTGTGATACTTATGTACACGGGAGGAGCCTGTGATACTTATGTATATGGGAGGAGCCTGTGATACTTATGTACATGGGAGGAGCGTGTGATATTTATGTACATGGGAGGAGCGTGTGATACTTATGTACATGGGAGGAGTCTGTGATACTTATGTATATGGGAGGAGCCTGTGACACTTATGTACATGGGAGGAGCCTGTGACACTTATGTACATGGGAGGAGCCTGTGACACTTATGTACATGGGAGGAGCCTGTGACACTTATGTACATGGGAGGAGCCTGTGACACTTATGTACATGGGAGGAGCCTGTGATACTTATGTACATGGGAGGAGCCTGTGACACTTATGTACATGGGAGGAGTCTGTGATACTTATGTACATGGGAGGAGCCTGTGATACTTATGTACATGGGAGGAGCGTGTGATATTTATGTACATGGGAGGAGTCTGTGATACTTATGTACATGGAAGGAGTCTGTGATACTTATGTACATGGGAGGAGCCTGTGATACTTATGCACATGGGAGGAGTCTGTGATACTTATGTACAGGGGAGGAGCCTGTGATACTTATGTACATGGGAGGAGCCTGTGATACTTATGTACATGGGAGGAGCGTGTGATATTTATGTACATGGGAGGAGTCTGTGATACTTATGTAGAGGGGAGGAGTGTGTGATATTTATGTACATGGGAGGAGTCTGTGATACTTATGTACAGTGGAGGAGTGTGTGATATTTATGTACATGGGATTTTTTTATTTTAATAAATTTGCAAGGATTTCAAACTTCTCACATGTTGTCATTAGGGGGGATTGTTTGTAGAATTTTGAGGATAATAATGAATTGAATCCATTTTGGAATAAGGATGTAAGATAACAAAATGTGGGAAAAGTGAAGCGCTGTGAATACTGTATAATGAGGGTGCTGTATGATGACATCATCACCAGTGATGGTTTATCAGTAGCATGCCAAAATGTTCCCTAAAGTGTAACTAAAGCTAAGCACCTAAATATCTTATAATATAGCTTACCAGTACTTGGATGCGGTGGCTGCGTTCTCTTTATGTCACAATTATTTTTTTTTCACCTGGTGATCCTGCCAGTAACATATAACATATTTCTACACTAATTTCTCCACTGCATCTATGGAAGGAGTCATGGTTGTCACACAGGCTGGACTTTAGTCACATCTGTCTTTGTACATGGTGGAGGCCCTATTCACAACTGAGCGTTCTGTAGCTCCAAACGCCAAAATTCCAGAGGAGAAAATAAAAAATTTAAAACAATTCTCTAAGGGAGTTGGTTCACATCCCCACTCCAAGTCACCTGAAGCTCAAAAAAATTAAAAAAATTTGAGTTTTTTTTTTTTTTTTGTAACTTGATTTGGACAGATTAGGGTGATTCAGAAGCTTTTTTTTTTTTTTTTTCCCACATAAAAATCTATTGGAACGCACGCTTTGCACGTTTTTGAGCGTTTTTACACATGGTCTGCTCTAAGGCAATAATAAAATAAATAATAAAATGTAAACATAAATAATATTAATAAATTGATTAAACCACCAAACTCTATTTGGTGCGATTCTAAAGTGCTTTTTTTTTTTCTCATAGAAATGCATTAAAACGCACAATTTGCACGTTTTATTTTTAGCGTTTTCTGCTCAAATGCAAAAATTAAAATAAATAAAATATAATCATAAATATTATTAATAAATAAATGAAACCCCAATTTGGACAGATTGGTGTGTTTTAGAAGGACTTTTTTTTCCGATATAGAAATGCACTAAAACAAGCGGTTTTAGCTATTTTTACGCATTTCCTGCTCAAATGCAATAATAAAAAATAATATTAATAAATAAATGAAACCCCAAATCCCTATTTGGATTGCTGCAATTCTGAAGTGCTGTTTTTTTCTCATAAAAATGCATTGAAATGTTTTGAGGGGGTTTTTTGCTCGAATGCAATAATAAAATATGATAAATAATAATAATAAATTAAACCCCCAACCCCGATTTGGACAGATTAGTGCGATTCTGAAGAACTTTTTTTTCCTCAAAGAAATGCATTAAAACACAATTTGCAAGTTTTTCGAGTGTTTTTGCTCAAAGGAATTAATAAAATAAATAATGCATAAAACATAATCATAAATAATAAATTAATTAAACCCTAACCCAAAAAATAAATAAAAAACAAATAAAAGTAAATGAAATGGATATTTTCTCTATTGGCTAATAAAAAAAAAATCGGCAAAGCTAAAGAACACTTTAAAAACTCAATGCAAAAACATGCATAAAAACGCACGATAAAATGCGACACTCAGGTGTGAATGCAGCCTGACACAGCATTTTTGGCAGCATCAAAAGGTACTTTCTGAAGATGTTTTTAGACTGAAAAAAGAAAAAGGAATGCAGCCACCATAATTAAGCACTGGTAAGGTGTTTTGATCTTTGAACCTCAATCTGGCTTTAGTAACGAAGGAGAAGACCCTCCATGGCCCCAAAATGTTGAACACGGCATCTACATTGTGTTTAGATAAGTTTTCTTTATTGTAATGACACCAGTAGATGCCGTGTTCAACGTTTTGGGGTCATGGAGGGTCCCCCTTGTTAGGCAGACAGTTTCTTGTGCTGGTGATGCTTCACTAAAGCCAAATTGAGAGCCACCAAATTACCAAGTGGTCAACGACAGATGAGGATCCCACAGCCCGCACCTTCAAAAACACGTCCGCCTGGTCAATGGCCACGTCTGTGATGAACTTGGGGCTGGTAATGACCACCTGACTCTGGGGACCCCACATTTTCATCTTATTGTCACACGTCCAAAGCCGTCTCTGAGGTAGAAAGCGTTTATTTGTGAAACGTATTTCTCCAGATACAATCAGCTTCTAGAATGACCCTGTTAGTGAGGCGAACCGACCCCCCTACGGGGCAATCAGTGTCTCCCCAATCCTCAGATCCTGAGGGATAGAATTGGCGGTCCCTCTATTAAAAGACCAGTAAACCAAAACAATTATATTTTTACACTTACCATAAAATCCTTTTCTCTGAGTTTGTTGAAGGACACAGCCAACCTTCACAATGAAGGCATGAAAGTCTATGTAGCTTCACTCTCCCTTCTTCCTGTCCGGGAAGTCCTTCTTCCCATGGAACGGGCAGATCGTCACTACGGATGCCACCTTCTTGTCATTGTCGGCGCTTCGAGAGGTTTGTCTAATCACGCCATGGCTGTGTCTTACATCAATCACCAAAGCTCAGTTGTGGGCCTGGAGGTATCTTAGATTCTCGGTTGGATGGAACTTCATGTCCCTTCCCTATCAGTAGTTCCCATTCCAGGGGTGGATAACTGGCAAGCAGTCTATTTCAGGTGTCACAGGGGGAATGGTCTCTACACCAGGAGATATTCCAACAAACCTGTCTCCTCTGGGGCATGTCATACCTGGATCTTCTCACATCCAGGCTACACTGGAAGGTTTCTAGGTTTATCGCCAGGACCAGGGATCCCTGGGCGGATGCGCTCAACTGGAATGTTTCCAGGGTAATGGCCATGAGTGGGGATCCTTGGCAGAAATCGCTCAACTAGAAGGCTCCCAGGTTTATGGCTTTGACCGGGGGTCCCCGGACAGAAGCACTCAACTGGAAGGTTCCCAGATTTATGGACATGAGCGCTTCTGCCTTGGGATCTCCGGTCAACTGGAAGGTTCCCAGGTTTATGGCCATGACTGGGGGATACCTGGGTAGATGCGCTCAACTGGAAGGTTCCCAGGTTTATGGCAATGACCAGGAATCCCTGGGCAAAGGTGCTCAACTAGAAGGTTCTCTGCTTTATGGCCATGACCAGAGATTCCTGGGCATAAGGGCTCCACTGGAGGGTTCCCAGGTTTATGCCCATTAACCAAGGATTCCTGGGCAGATGCGCTTAACTGGAAGGTTGCCAGGTTTATGGCCATGACCAGCGATCCCTGGGTGGAAGCTCTGGTTGCTCCATGGGACAGGTACTCCTTGATCTATGCTTTTTCTCTTCTTGAAGCTCCTTCTCCATCTGTTGCGGAGAATAGATTGGGAGGGCATTCCAGTAAATAGGATTGGCCGCGTTATGCCAATTCAACAGGAGAAAGGACTTCCTGGGCAGGAGGAGGGGAGAGCGAAGCCACCAGGACATGGACACCTTCATCGTGAAGACTGGCTGCATCCTTCAATGAACGGAAGAGAAATACAGATTTATTATTCAATATATCTCCAGAATACCGCCACACCTTCTGCCTTCTCAAATCAGCCATTTCAGGCTAAAGAAGGCAAATGACAATGGTGGTATTCCTCTATGAGTACTGGAAAGGAAGCCGACTGTGCATGTTATATCTTAAACAACCCATAAGCGGAGTGAGATTCCCCCAACAGGTAGCGCAATTGTTAAAAACTTAAGATAATCAATAAACATTAATAACACCCGGTGAAAAATAAAGTGTCCATCACTGAAAAGGTCATATAAAAACAATCTCACAGATCACAAAGTGTCCGATGGTATCTTCCCAAATTATGCAAAAGCACTGAAATATTCCAACTTCCACACCATCGTGCACTAGAATTGATTTCTCCCCACAGATCACCAAACTCACCGAATAGATTTGCCTCTGATTTTCATAAATCAGGGAAAAAAAAAAAACCTCTCCTTGGGATCCCTATACTGGCTCCTCCCAATTTGCACCTCCTTTAATCGCTCTCAGCACTAATAACGCACTGGAACGCAGAAGAAAAGAAACTTGCATATCGTGATACCGTAATTTTAAGTCAAACTCCACTTCAGTAAAACAAAACTCACAAATAAGCTCTTATGACGACACACGTCGGGACGGGGCTGCAAGGCAGACAGAAGTTACAGTAGAGCGGAAGGAACATGACCAGATAAGACCCAGCATCCACCAGTCCGACCGGTTCTGGGCACACTGCATTTATGCTGTGATACTATAATTATTAAAACCGAACTTAAAACAGTTAAAATAAAACTCACAAGCATTATAAAAAATTAATATATACAAAATAGATCCAGCGCTAGTGACGTAGCAAAATTATAAACATTTTCAAGTGAAAATAAAGCCGTTCACAAGCAATACAGCAGCATGTCTTATGATAAGAACCGCAGCGTCTCCACATCCAAATCTGCGCGCGTAATGACATTGTTACACGTCCCGCGGACAAAGGAGGCGGTATCGTCTTCCTAGACAAATGTATTTATCTGGAGGAGATGAATAGGCTTCTATCTGACCGTGTAACTTATACACCACTGGCTTCAAATACTACAGCAAAATTTAAGTGAGAACTTTTGAGTTTAATTGATGGGTTTCGGCAAGGAATTCTGAATAAAAAAAGAAAGGGCATACCCGGTGCCCTCAGTGCCGAGGGTACCGGTTATGTACTACTTGCCTAAAATCCATAAAAATCTTTCAAAACCGCCAGGCCGCCCTATAATCAGGGGCATTGACTCGGTGACAGTAAGGATAGGCAGGTAAGTGGATGATTTTTTGCAGCCTCTGGTTACTGCAACTCCCTCTTATTTGAAAGACACAACACAAGGTCTTAATCTGTTGGGAGAATGTGAGTGGAGAGAGGGCTGCATTATGGCGACAGCCGATGTGGCCTTTCTCTACACTATCACATCTCACCAACAGGGCCTAGAAGTTTTATCTTGAACAGGATCACTCTTTACCACAAATGCAGAAAGACTTCATCATAGAACTTCTGATTTTCGCAACGGGTCATAATTACTTCTGTTTTGGGGGTTACCTTTTTCTTCAAACCTGTGGAGTGGCTATGGGCGCAACATTTGCGCCCAGCCTAGCTAATTTGTTTATGGCCTGTTGGGAGAAAGAGGTGATTGATACAGATCCCCCATGAGAGTTACGCCTTTGGAGGAGATACATCGACGATGTCCTCCTCCTGTGGGATGGGGACCTTCCCTCCCTTGAAGCGTTTTTTTTCAAGACTCAATCAGAACGATAGAGGAATCTCCCTACAGTATAAGGCGAGTCACTCCCAGATTCATTTCCTTGATCTTAATATTATGGTTAAAGATGGGCGTCTGACCACTACTACTTTCAGGAGACTGATCGTAATGCTTACATTCCCCTATCCAGTTGCCACCATGTATTGTGGTTAAATGCAGTTCCCAGAGGCCAATTTCAACGCATTAGGCGTAACTGCACGGATATTTCCGATTACCACCAGCAGGCACAAGTGGTGAGATCAAGGTTTCTGGAAAAGGGTTATCAGGAGAGGGATATTGATGAAACTATTGAAAAAGTAGGGAATAGGGATAGGAGTCATATGCTAAATTAGAACAAGAGGGACCAATCGTGGACCAGATAACAAATTTGGATGGTCTATGATCACAGGATACTCTAACCAACATTTCTCTGTTAAGGAGATCTTCAATAAACATTGGGGTATACTAAAGAATGACAAAATACTTCCAATAATCCCAGACCGCCCTGTAGTAGTATACAGAGGAGCTCCATCTTTGGGACACAACAGTGCTCCAAACATAGAAGACCCCCCCCCCCAAACCAATTTAATCCTTTCAATCTATGAAAGGTTTTTTTCCCCTGTAGAAAATGTAGCATTTATCAGATCAACTCCTTCAGAGGGCGAAAATGAGAGACTTTTTAATCTACTCAGACAAATCGGACGTATAATATAGAATCATTCATTACCTGTTCTACTGGATAGTTGTTTACATGATTCAGTGTCCATACTATATTGGACGCACAAAAAGGGCATTGCACGTACGTTTAGCTGAACACGCGGGAAACGTTACGCACGGTTTTAGAAAGCAGAATCTATCTAGACACTATGCCAAGCATCATCATAGGAAACGTAAAGGGACCTTCTTTTTGGCTTTTGATAAAATTCGAACCCATTGGAGAGGTACAAGTATGGTTAGATCTATTTCCAGGCTAGAAACTAGATGGATATTTGATATGAAATCTTACGTACCCTTCGGCTTAAACGTAGACTAGGACATTATTTGTTTTATAAATAATGCTTAAGGATTAAAATCTTTTTTATATATTATTTTATTTTTCATTTTTATTTTATTTACAATTAGTTTTTTTCCTATTTTCATTATTTTCTGTATTGGTTTATATTACTATAAAGATTGCACGCCTGTAAGTAATTTATTACTGTGCATTTTTATTTACAAGCATGCGGCGTCTGTACGGCTTTTGGCTTCCTTTCTGAGTTTTCCCATTTATTATTATTATAATACTTTTCTCTATTCGGCTATTTTATATTTCTGCCACTAGATGGTTCTTTTCTATTCTATTTTTTGGCTTCCCTACTTCATTGTTCTCATTGTTTGAATGGGACAGCAGTTAAAATGGCAGTGCCGTCTTGCATCCATAGTGACGAAACCCGTAGGGTGGAGCCTGCGACATCAAGTTTTTTCCTCTCAGGAGGTCGAAAAACGAACCAGGAAGTAAAGCGAAGCCTGTGGAGACGTCGCGGTTCTTATCACAAGACATGCTGCTGTATTGCTTATGAACAGCTTTTATCTTGTAAGTGCAACCCACTTTTTTTTATTAAAATAATTTACATAAAGTTACTGCACTATGGGGGCAATTATTTTTTATATTTTCGAGTCTTATCAGCAGAGCTGCAGTTCCAGACAATATTAAGGGTCCTGGGGAGACCGATTTCCCTGAGCTTGGTGAGACTACTATTCTAGTGGTCAGAGAGAGCTGGTAAGCAGGCTACTTACTCACTTGGGTGCGGAGCTGGAGGCACATTGTGTGAAGGATCTTTTACAGTTTCCTCCTCTACAGCTTATCATCTATACTTAACACGGATGGTTGTCCTCATTTTCTCATTTATGGACTGAAGTTTTTGGGACTTTGCTTTAGTCTGTCTTTTTCAGCTTTTTTTTCACTTGAAAATTTGAAAAATGTTGCTACATCACTAGCGCTGCATCTGTTTTGTATATATATATATATATATATATATATATATATATATATATATATATATATATACACACATACAAATTTTGTTGAGTTTGTATTAGACTTTGGGGTGCTAGCAGCTGTGTTATATATATATATATATAACGTTTTTCTGATAGTTAGTTCTAGCCCAGCGTCAGCCTTTGGTCTTCCCTTTTTACATTATAAAAATTAAGCCCATTGATTCATTCACCACTTCATGTGGCACCAGAACCGGTCGGGCCAGCGGATGCAGCATCTCACCCATTTGCATCACTTCTGGTCTGATGTAACTTCCAGTTGCCGTGCACCTCCGCCCTGACGCATTTCGTCTTAAGGGCTTAATTTTGTATTATGCTTGTGAGTTTCATTTTAAATAAAGTTGGGTTTGATTAAAGAGGTAATTACGGTATCACGCTATGGAAATTTCTTTTCTTCTGAGTCCCGGTGGCGTTATGAGTGCAAATGGGAGGAGCCAGTATAAGGGGATCCTAAGCAGAGGATATCACTTCTAGTGCATGGGGGGTGTGGGGAAGTTGGAAGATTTCAGTGCGTTTTGCATAAATTGGGAAGATACCATTGGACACTTTGTGATGCGTCAGATTGTTAATATGAACTTTGCACTGATGGACACTTTATTTTTGACTGGCTTGTATTAATGTTTATTGATTATATTAAGTGTACTACCCTAACCACTGCGCAATAGCTAATATACAGCTACAGCGCGGCTCTCCAGTTTGGTGGGCGGGGGTGTTCCTGGACTTCCTCCCAAGAATGCGCCTCACATGTGCCCCCTGGTGTATGCATCAGGAAGTATCTGCGATTGCTGTGTCCTTTGGACACAGATCTGGGTAAAGGGCCAATCACAGCGGCCCTTTAACATGTGATCAGCTGTGTCCAACCACAGCTGGTCACGTGTAACCAGTCTTGCCGGTTATCGGCTCTCCTTTCTAAAAACAGAGATAGCGTGTGAGGAAAGGAGAGCCGATCTGACAGGGCACAGCGAGTACAGCATTTACACCGATAATTGGTGCACTGATTATCAGTGCAGCCCCACTTATCAGTGCAGCTGCGTCAGTGCCCATTGGTGCAGCCTCATCCCTGCCCATCAGTGCAGCCTCATTAGTGCCCATCATTGCAGCCTCAGTAGCGCACATCAGTGCAGCCTCAGTAGCGCACATCAGTGCAGCCTCATCACTGCCCATCGGTGCAGCCTCATCACTGCCCATCGGTGCAGCCTCATCACTGCCCATCGGTGCAGCCTCATCACTGCAACCTCATCAGTGCAACCTCATCACTGCCCATCGTTGCAGCCTCATCACTGCCCATTGGTGCAGCCTCATCAGCGCACATCAGTGCAGCCTCAGAAACTAAGAAAAACTTTTTTTTTCTTCAAAATTTTTGGTCTTTAGTTTATTTAGCAAAAAAAAAAAACCCCAGTGGTAATTAACTGCTTGTCGACCAGCCGCCGTCATTATAGTGCGTCAAGTTGACTCCCCTGTGCGAATCACCGTAGGTGTACATTGGCCGCTTTAAGAGTGATAGGCGGTGCGACGCCGGAGCCGATGCGCGTGGCCGCGATCGCTCCTGAGAGAGCCAGAGCGGGGATCGGTCAATTTAAACAAACCGATCCCCGTTCTGACAGGGGAGTAGAGAGAGATCTGCTGTTCCTAGTGATCAGGAACAGCGATCTCTCTCCTCCTCCAGTCACTCAGCTCTGATTGCCGTATAAAGGTCAATGGTCCCAAAAAAGCATCAAAAGTATGCAATCTGTCTGCCGCAATGTCGCAGTCCCGCAAAAAAACGCAGATAACCGCCATTACTAAAAAAAAAAAACAAATAAGTAATAAAATGGCCAGAAATCTATCCCATAGCTTGTAGACGCAGTAACTTTTGCGCGTATCAATATACGCTTATTACGATTTTTTTTTTTACCAAAAATATGTAGAAGAATACATATCGGCCTAAAATGAGGAAGAAATTTGTTTTTTTTTGGTTTTTTTTATTACAGCAAAAAGTAAAAAGTTATTTTTCCCAAATTGTCGTTTTTTTTTTTTGTTTATATCGCAAAAAATAAAATCCGCAGAGGTTATCAAATACCACCAAAAGAAATCTGTATTTGTGGGGAAAAAAGGACGTCAAGTTTTTTTTGGGTACGTCGCCGCATGACAGCGCAATTGTCAGTTAAAGTGACGCAGTGCCGTATCGCAAAAAATGCCCTGGTCATTAAGGGGGCAAATCCTTCCAGTCCTTGTGATTAAATACCACCCAAATAAAGTTTTATTTGTGGGAAAAAAAAATATAAAATTATAAAAAGTGTGACAGCACTGAAAGCTGAAAATCTGGCCTGGGCTGGAAGGGGGTGAAAGCGCCCAGTAAGGGGTTACGTTAACAATTGCGCTACCTGTTTTTGGGGGGGGGGGTTCTCACTCCACTTACGGGTTGTTATAGTTTTATATTGTAAGGTGGCAGCAATTGCACATTAAGGTTTTTTTGGAGAACACTTGTGAAAATAATTCTGAGCGCGGGGTTCATCGGTTGTTTGTGGTATAATAATATCTCGTCCTTTATGTAATGCTGAACGTATAACTCTTCTGCATGAGCCGCCCTCTAATCTGCGTTTACTGGCCAGATATGACCAAATCTGTTGGGTGTAAAATATAAGAAACGTTTAAAGTCGGGACTATAAAAAAACGGGAACACACAAAATAATCTTTACACGTTAAGATTCAGTCTCTGTAGCGGTAGACCCTGTTATCCCGTGGGGTAAAGTTCTATACATCTGTACAGATTGTCACAGTCAGACGTTCGTTCTATGTACATAAAGTGACTTGTAGAAAAATAGACATTTCTGTAACAGTTCTGAAGCCGTCTGGCCTGCAACGTGTTTATGGTAGTGCTGATAGTGGTGGAGGCCAGGGTGAGCTGTGGAGGATCCAGCGCCAGGTGCAGGAGCGAGGCCGGAGGATCCGGAGCCAGGTACAGGAGCGAGGCCGGAGGATCCGGAGCCAGGTACAGGAGTGAGGCCGGAGGATCCGGAGCCAGGTACAGGAGCAAGGCCGGAGGATCCGGAGCCAGGTACAGGAGCGAGGCCGGAGGATCCGGAAGCCAGGTACAGGAGCGAGGCCGGAGGATCCGGAGCCAGGTACAGGAGCGAGGCCGGAGGATCCGGAGCCAGGTACAGGAGCGAGGCCGGAAGATCCGGAGCCAAGTACAGGAGCGAGGCCGGAGGATCCGGAGACAGGTACAGGAGCGAGGCCGGAGGATCCGGAGCCAGGTACAGGAGCGAGGCCGGAGGATCCGGAGCCAGGTACAGGAGTGAGGCCGGAGGATCCGGAGCCAGGTACAGGAGCGAGGCCGGAGGATCCGGAGCCAGGTACAGGAGCAAAGCCGGAGGATCCGGAGACAGGTACAGGAGCGAGGCCGGAGGATCCGGAGCCAGGTACAGGAGCAAAGCCGGAGGATCCGGAGCCAGGTACAGGAGCGAGGCCGGAGGATCCGGAGCCAGGTACAGGAGCGAGGCCGGAGGATCCGGAGGCAGGTACAGGAGCGAGGCCGGAGGATCCAAAGCCAGGTACAGGAGCGAGGCCGGCGGATCCGGAGCCAGGTACAGGAGCGAGGCCCGAGGATCCAGAGCCAGGTACAGGAGCAAGTCCAGAAGAACCTGGAGCCAGGTACAGGAGCGAGGCTGGAGGATCCGGAGCCAGGTACAGGAGCAAGTCCAGAAGAACCCGGAGCCAGGTACAGGAGCAAGTCCAGAAGAACCCGGAGCCAGGTACAGGAGCGAGGCCGGCGAATCCCGCGCTTTTCTGCAAACAGCGCCATCTGCAAGATGAGTCTTCGTACCTCGTAGCTCAGACCAGTTTGAGAAACAGCAGGGAAGGAGATGACATCTCGAGAGTCCAATGAAGCTCAAGAATCATGTGATGGGGTGGAGAGAAAGGCGGGCCCTGTGACAAAAAAAAAAGGGGGGGGGGGGATTTTATCAGTAAGAAGGATTACAGACACCAGTTGATATTTAACCCCTTACCACCCACAATCTGTTCATTAACATTTCTCAGCACGATCCACTTTTAGAACTAACAGTCAGCACTTTGCACGGCTGGTGGCTCTCAATGTCAGTAGTCATTGACACCTCCCTCAGGTATGCACAGCTGGGGGCTCTCAATCCTATCATTGACAGCTCAGGTATGCAGAGCTGGGGGCTCTCAATCCCATCATTGACAGCTCAGGTATGCACAGCTGGCGGTTTTCAATGACGGTTGTCATTGACAGCTCAAGTATGCACAGCTGGGGGCTCTCAATCCTGATATTGACAGCTCAGGTGTGCACAACTGGGGGCTCTCAATCCCAACATTGACAGCTCAGGTATGCACAGCTGGGGGCTCTCAATCCTGATATTGACAGCTCAGGTATGCACAACTGGGGGCTCTCAATCCCAACATTGACAGCTCAGGTATGCAATGCTGGTGGTTTTCAATGACGGTTGTCATTGATGTCTCAGGTATGCACAGCTGGGGGCTCTCAATCCCAACATTGACAGCTCAGGTAGGCAACGCTGGAGGTTTTCAATGTCGGTTGTCATTGATGTCTCAGGTATGCACAGCTGGGGGCTCTCAATCCTGGCTGTCATTGACAACTCAGGTATGCACACCAAACTGGTCAACCCATGTCTTTATGGAGCTGGTCCAAACTAATCAATCCATGTCTTCATGGAGCTGGTTCAAACTGGTTAACCCATGTCTTCCTGGAGCTGGTTCAAACTGGCCAACCTATGTCTTCCTGGAGCTGGTTCAAACTGGCCAACCCATGTCTTCATGGAGCTGGTTCAAACTGGCCAACCTATGTCTTCATGGAGCTGGTTCAAACTGGCCAACCCATGTCTTTATGGAGTTGGTTAAAACTGGCCAACCCATGTCTTTATGGAGTTGGTTAAAACTGGCCAACCCGTGTCTTTATGGAGCTGGTCCAAACTAGTCAACCTATGTCTTTATGAAGCTGGTCCAAACTAGTCAACCTATGTCTTTATGGAGCTGGTCCAAACTAGTCAACCTATGTCTTTATGGAGCTGGTCCAAACTAGTCAACCTATGTCTTTATGGAGCTGGTCCAAACTAGTCAACCTATGTCTTTATGGAGATGGTTCAAACTACTCAACACATATCTTTATGGAGCTGGTCCAAACTGGTCAATCCATGTCTTTGTGGAGCTGGTCCAAACTGGTCACATCGTGTCTTTATGGAGCTGGTCCAAACTGGTCACATCGTGTCTTTATGGAGCTGGTCCAAACTGGTCAATCCATGTCTTTGTGGAGCTGGTCCAAACTGGCCAACCTATGTCTTCCTGGAGCTGGTTCAAACTGGCCAACCCATGTCTTTATGGAGCTGGTCCAAACTAATCAATCCATGTCTTCATGGAGCTGGTTCAAACTGGTTAACCCATGTCTTCCTGGAGCTGGTTCAAACTGGCCAACCTATGTCTTCCTGGAGCTGGTTCAAACTGGCCAACCCATGTCTTCATGGAGCTGGTTCAAACTGGCCAACCCATGTCTTCATGGAGCTGGTTCAAACTGGCCAACCCATGTCTTCATGGAGCTGGTTCAAACTGGCCAACCCATGTCTTTATGGAGTTGGTTAAAACTGGCCAACCCGTGTCTTTATGGAGCTGGTCCAAACTAGTCAACCTATGTCTTTATGGAGCTGGTCCAAACTAGTCAACCTATGTCTTTATGGAGCTGGTCCAAACTAGTCAACCTATGTCTTTATGGAGCTGGTCCAAACTAGTCAACCTATGTCTTTATGGAGCTGGTCCAAACTAGTCAACCTATGTCTTTATGGAGCTGGTCCAAACTGGTCAATCCATGTCTTTGTGGAGCTGGTCCAAACTGGTCACATCGTGTCTTTATGGAGCTGGTCCAAACTGGTCACATCGTGTCTTTATGGAGCTGGTCCAAACTGGTCAATCCATGTCTTTGTGGAGCTGGTCCAAACTGGTCAATCCATGTCTTTGTGGAGCTGGTCCAAACTGGTCACATTGTGTCTTTATGGAGCTGGTCCAAACTGGTCACATCGTGTCTTTATGGAGCTGGTCCAAACTGGTCACATTGTGCCTTTATGGAGCTGGTCACATTGTGCCTTTATGGAGCTGGTCACGTCATGCCTTTATGGAGCTGGCTTTGTACACAGGGGGGCACAGTCTTGCTGGAACAGAACTGGTCTTCACCAATCTGTTACCACAAGGTTGGCGGAAAATAATTGTCTACAATGTCTTTTTATGATGGGGATTTACCAGTACCCTTCACTGGAGACACCTGAACTCCATCATTTGGAGGGGGGGTCCACTTACTTTTGGCCATATAGTATAAATACCAATAAAAAGTTCCCTTTAATACACCCTTCACCCAATGAGTGTGTATACATACCATAGGCAGTTCGTCCGCCATGTCTTAGCTGCTCTGAGTGACGCAGATTATAGATGGCATATCTGAAGCCTTGTCTACCACATTGATGGCCTTCTATTGGAATCATGTTCATGGAGCAGCGCCCCCTGTGGAGATAAGGTAACAAGAATTCAGGGAAATGACCAAACAATCTAATAGGTTTTACTTTCCTCAGACGTGACCTCCGTCCGCTTGCAGCAAAGGTACTCACCAACACTTTGGACATCCACGCTACCCTCCCTCATCTGCGTCTGGTCATTGTGGCCCCTGGCCGGTGTCTCTCCAGGTTATTGGTAATGTCTGTAAACCCATTGAGATTGTCAGTGATTTCCTCCCAGTGTTGTGAGATCTTCAGATCCATGTGATAGGCAGGATCCCCCCTTAATGTTCTGTCTCTTACAATAAAATGCTTTTGTAAGGTCACAATCATGCCCATTCCCTCGCCCTTCATGTCCAGCAACGGTGATCACTGCGGCCATTCACGTCTCTGGAGGACAAGAGGAGAGATTGAGACTAAATCCGAGAGCTCCCAGTTCTGCTCACTCCATACACCATTTCCCTAAATCACAATTACAGTCCAATCTGTCCTTCTCCAGTCATTTCCTGTTCTAGGATGACAAGGCTCAGTGTTCTGTATCTATGGAGGAGCAGTATTGTCACCCTAGGACAGGACTACATAACACCTTCCCATTGCCTCTATAACATGGAGGAGGGGATTCTGTAGTTCACAGAGAAAGATGGAAACAATGTAACTGACAGTCTAGAGAAGGACAGCTGCAATCTGATTGGCCTGTACAAACAATACAAACAGTTTACACCATTTTAATGGGTGGTGCCCTATGGGAAGAGTCAGCCTTCCTATACATTACCATGAGGGGACGTGCTTTTAAACCACCAGCTCCCGCTACGCCTCTGCCCGCTGGGGGTATTCGGTGGGGTAAACGTTGGCACTCCTTTCAGCAGCTTCTCCAGGCCGCTGATGTGTTCATTTACGGTGGGGATTCCTGGAGAAGACACAATTATACGGGATGTGAGATGACTGCAGCCACACACACCAGCAGACCATCTGCACACCAATATCACCCTCACCTCCTCTACGGGCTCCGGAGGGCCCCGGGTCCAGCGGCCTGTCTGCACCGACCCTCTGTGTCCTGGCGGCTGCGGTGATGGGGGATCTGTGCTTCCTCTCTGAAGTGGCTTTATGTTGACTGGCTGAGAGCAAAGAAAGACATATTAGAGGATCCAGGAGATAATACGGAACCCTAAGGCTTTGTTTACACTTGCTTCGAAAAGTGAAATCGGATGCTTTTTTAAAAACACTCTGAATACCAATCAAAGCTCCTCCCACTAAATAAAATGGTTCCTTACGTTGTGTTTGCTTTGCTTAAAACATGATCTCCCCATGTCACTTTCTTGGTGCTTCAAAGCATCTCCAAAGCCTCCATAAAAGTCTATGACAAAACTCGCTTACAGTACCTGCAGTTTTTGAAGGGCTTTTATTCAGCGTTGGCTTTGCTTTGTTTAGAGGTATTGCAGATATGAGATATCCCAGGATGCACCGGGAAACCAACAAGCGAACCGGAAAGACGTCATCAGCAATCATGTGTATAGATTCTGGGAGTGTCTGGTGCAGACGTCACATCTGGTGTGCAGGGTGGAGCAGCGGGAAGGTGAGAGGGGACGGGAATGGAGCGAAGCACACGGCATATGTGGTGCAACATGGCACCGCTATAGAGCGGAGACCGGAGAGAGAGAGGACTGAGCGGCAGGGGATCAGCAGAGCTGGGGGACCAGAGCAAGAGAAACTATCAGATGTCACACATGGTGAGCAGCGTGGGAGCAATATAGTGGGAGGTGAGTGGGGACCAGAGAGAGAGGAGGATCAGCAGAGCTGTAGGTTACTACTGAGTAGGGGATCAGCAGAGCTCAGGGGTTACTACTTAGTGGGGGATCAGCAGAGCTGGGGGTTACTACTGAGTGGGGGATAAGCAAAGCTGGGGGGTTACTACTGAATGGGGGATCAGCAGAGCTGGGGGTTACTACTGAGTGGGGGATCAGCAAAGCTGGGGGTTACTACTAAGCGGAGGATCAGCAAAGCTGGGGGTTACTACTAAGCAAAGGATCAGCAAAGCTGGGGGTTACTACTGAGTGGGGGATCAGCAGAGCTGGGGGTTACTACTAAGCGAAGGATCAGCAAAGCTGGGGGTTACTACTGAGCAGGGTATCTGCTGAAGAAGGGTACTAATAAGCCGCAGAACTGCTGAACAGGGGTAGTACTGAGCTGCGGTTCTACTACCTTTAAAACAAATAGAAAATCAACACACGCAGGGCATTTGCCAAGCTTCAATAAAGCTTTACTGAAGTATCAAAAACACATCAAAAAAGCATGTTGAAAAACAGTAGGCACTTTAATGTGTGTTAAAGTCCAAGCAAGTGTAAATGAGCCCCAAAACCAAGAATAGAGAATGTGACTTCCCTCCCCTGGAAAGAGGGGGCTTCTGGGTAAATGCACCCAGTGTTCCTAATAAATGCATCACATGACCTATGACTCCACCTCCAGGTCTGAGATCAGAAGGCTTTCCTCCAGAAGACCCAGCAAGCTTGCTAGAGGTCACCAATGTGACTATGGCTGCAGGTTAAATGGGGGGGGGGGGGGTGTCACAAAGCTATGCGTTTCATTTTTGTCACCCTATTCATTCAGGGATTGGCCGCTGCTGAGGGACAGCAGGACTGAACAGTCCCACCATCTTCAGATTTCCATTCCCTGTCCTCTTACCAGAATGAGATTTCCTGCCGGCCTCTGAGCTCGGTACTTTGTGCCTGACTGGCGCCTCCTCCTCTTCCGTCAGATCGATGAGCTGGGAGCTGGCAGGGGGTCTGGTCCGCTCCCCCATTGGCTTTGTTGCCTGGCCACTGGACGATTCTGGGGTTCGGTCTGTTACAAGAAAAGTCATTTTCATTACAGTACAGATTGTTCTGGATCTCTTAAAGCATTAGTAAACATAAAACATGCTCCACAGAGAAGGACCACCCATGTACATGGTCCATAGAGAAGGACCACCCATGAACATGGTCCATAGAGAAGGACCACCCATGAACATGGTCCATAGAGAAGGGCCACCCATGAACATGGTCCATAGAGAAGGACCACCCACAGACATGCTCCATAGAGACGGAACACCCTTGGACATGCTAAATAGAGAAGGACCACCCTTGAATATACTCCACAGAAAAGGACCACTCTTGAACATGCTCCATAGAGACGGACAACCCATGAACATGCTCCATAGAGAAGGACCACCCATAGACATGCTCCATAGAGAAGGACAACCCATGAACATGCTCCATAGAGAAGGACCACCCGTAGACATGCTCCATAGAGTAGAACCACCCTTGGACACGTTCCATAGAGAAGGACCACCCTTGAACATGTTCAATAGAGAAGGCCCACCCTTGAATATGCTCCATAGAAAAGGACAACCAATGAACGTGCACCATAGAGAAGGACCACACATGGACATGCTCCATAGAGAAGGACCACACATGAACATGCTCCATAGAGAAGGACCACACATGGACATGCTCCATAGAGAAGGACCACACATGGACATGCTCCATAGAGAAGGACCACACATGGACATGCTCCATAGAGAAGGACCACACATGGACATGCTCCATAGAGAAGGAACACCCTTGGACATGCTCCATAGAGAAGGAACACCCTTGGACATGCTCCATAGAGAAGGAACACCCTTGGACATGCTCCATAGAGAAGGAACACCCTTGGACATGTTCCATAGAGGAGAACAACCCAGGAGGTACAAACACTGTCCTGTAGATGGAGGAAGCATTTACCATTCCTGAAGCTCTGCTTCTCCTGATTGGGTGTTCTGGCTTTAGCGCCTGCTGGCTCCTCTTCCTGCGTCAGGTCGATACACTGACCGCTGGGCCGGGGAGGATTCCTTTGCGGATTGTTGGATGGTCCATGAGAGGGTGCAGAGTCTCTGTGGACTGGAAGACATAGAAAAATAAAATGAGACCCGAGCTGGACACAGACAGCCGATAAAGTAATTTCCCCCCTTCCCCCCAATACACAGGATAGGGGGCTCATTTATCATGCAGTCTACGGTTGGCACGTGTCATTATATGGAGGATTTTGGCTTGGAAATGACCCGACTGACCTTCGCTTTGCTCACATCTCCTCCTCACACCGGGGTCCGGCTCTCCCACACTGGAGGGGTTACTGGACGCTGTGGCCGGGCTCACACAGCTGCTGTCGGGGACACCATTAACGCCCTTCTTCAGCCCACAGGAGGTGTCTGTACAGGAGAGAACACATCATTTACACACATCTTCTAACACTGAATAATAGCAACAACCCATCGGGGACCCGGCGTACCTGAGACAAGAACTGTCACCGGGGTGGGTCAGCATACAGAGACAAGGACTGTCACCGGGGTGGGTCAGCATACAGAGACAAGGACTGTCACCGGGGGGTCAGCGTACTGAGACAAGAACCGTCACCGCGGGGGGGTCAGCGTACCGAGACAAGGACCATCACTGGGGGGCCAGCGTATAGCAACAAGGATTGTCCCAGCGTACCGAGACAAGGACCATCACCGGGGGGTTCAGCGTACTGAGACAAGAACCGTCACCCGGGGGGGGGTTCAGCGTACCGGGACAAGGACCATCACTGGGGGGGCCAGCGTACCGAGACAAGGACCGTCACCGGGGGGTCAGCGTACTGAGACAAGGACCGTCACCGGGGGGTCAGCGTACCGAGATAAGGACCATCACTGGGGGGTTCAGCGTACCGAGACAAGGACCATCACTGGGGGGGCCAGCGTATAGCGACAAGGATTGTCCCCGGGGCTCAGCGTACTGAGACAAGGACCGTCACCGGGGGGTCAGCGTACTGAGACAAGGACCGTCACCGGGCGGGGGGGTCAGCGTACTGAGACAAGGACCGTCACCGGGGGGGGTCAGCGTATAGCGACAAGGATTGTCCCCGGGGCCCAGCGTACCGAGACAAGGGCCGTCACCAGGGGGGCCAGTGTACCGCGACAGGGATTGTCACCGGGGGCCCAGCGTACCGAGACAAGGATTGTCACCGTACTAATAAAGGACCCAGTCCAGAGCCCAGCATACAGGGACAAGGATTGACAAGGATGGTCGGGGCCCAAAGTACGAAGACAACGTCTACAAATAGTTAAGTGGTGTTTTTGGATTCCTGGGGCACAGAGGCATTGTGGGAAATAAATATGGCTTTACCAAGGATACAGAATAATCAGGTCAGACTCTTTGAATGACCCCCTAATACCACAGATTCTGATTGTCTGAAACAACGGAAGTTATTGTCCACTCGTATGTCTAATACTCGTCAAAGCCCCAAGCAGGCGGACACTGAACCCAAGCAGATCTCAAGAATCCATGAAGGACACCTTCAGTCAGGATTTTCTGAGAAATGGTGAACTTTCCGGGGGAAATTTACAGACAGGAGGAAAGGTTTCAGTCTCCTCACCCAGGGACGACTGTTCGCTCTTTTTCCGGGAGCAAATTTCTATGGCGCTTTCACTGGCGGATGTGCTGACTGCTGAGAATGGACTGACACAACCGAGATCAGAGAAGCCATTCACCACTTTCTGTAGTCCGCTGAGGGCAGAGTATGAGGAGTCTGCAGGGAGAGAGAGAGAGAATAGTTTAGAGACAGGGTAGGGGCCCTAAAACTGGAGATGAGGGGGGGGGGGGGGCTAAAACTGGAGACTGTAGACACGGCGGGGGCCCTGCAACCGGAGACACGGCGGGGGCCCTACGACCGGAGACACTGCGGGGGCCCTACAACCGAAGACACTGCGGGGGCCCTACAACCGGAGACACTGCGGGGGCCATACAACCGGAGACATGGTATCAGAGACATGGTGGGGGCGCTATAACTGGAGACACGGAGGGGATGCTATAACTGGAGACATGGAGGGGACGCTATAACTGGAGACACGGAGGGGGCCATACAACCGGAGACATGGTATCAGAGACATGGTGGGGGCGCTATAACTGGAGACACGGAGGGGATGCTATCATTGGAGATATGGAGGGGATGCTATAACTGGAGATATGGAGGGGACGCTATCATTGGGGATATTGGGGGGACGCTATAACTGGAGACATGGAGGGGACGCTATAACTGGAGACATGGAGGGGACGCTATAACTGGAGACACGGAGGGGGCGCTATAACTGGAGACATGGAGGGGGCGCTATAACTGGAGACACGGAGGGGACGCTATCATTGGAGACATGGCGGGGGAGCTATAACTGGAGACATGGAGGGGGCGCTATAATTGCAGAGGTTCTGCACACTTCCTCCCATTCTTAGCATCTCACCAGCATTGGGGAGCCAGGACCCCTCACACAGGAAGCGAGTGGCCAGGGCTGGAGAAGAATCCGGAAGCTGTGGAGATTCACCTGGAGACACAGAGAAAAGAAGGAGCTGTTAGTGGGGGATCACCTCAATGAGGGGCCCACAGTTCAGACCCCTCCCCCGCTACATGTGGACACACCAATCATGGATCCCGGAGAAAAGATTGGGACCCAAGTGCACCCCTCCCCATCCAGACACAACCCATCCTCATAACCCCAATGGTGGTCATCACCTTCCTCCTCCTGGGTGAAGCCTCTCTTGGTCAGACTCTCCCTCAGGCCGCCATGATGGGGGGCGCTCCGCACCGCTGTGAAGGGGCTCACACATTCTTGCTCATTGAAGCCGCGGACAACCTTCTGTAATCCGCACAGCGCCGCGTACGCAGCCTCCCCTGTAGAGAAGATGAGCCGCGTGGATGATACAAATCAGGATCACGGGTCACATCAAGAAGAGCTCTGATTGGTCTACGGCTCTTACCATTCTCAGTTGAACAGGCGCTCGCCGTGCTCACCAGCATCCCCCTCTGCGACCCCCTCCCGGCATCGTTCAGACGAGGAGCGGAACCTGCGGAGAAGGATGGACATTAGTACTGGCCATACAGGGTCAGGGGACCGGGAGAACACTCACATTTTGCACTCACCGGGTGTCGGCTCCTTGGCCTTCAGTCCGTGTCCTTCCTGGGCGCCGGTGGACGGCGGTACAGAAACTGCCACCAAAGGACTGACCGAGCCCAGCTCTGCAAACTCGCTCACCACCCGCTGAAGCCCACCGATCGCTGAATACGAGGGATCCACTGAGGGGGTGAAGTACAGAAAACGTCAATGTTACCATGAACAGCCTCTGAAGATCATCATTAAAGAAGGGAGAGTCCTTAAAGGAGACATTCTTAAGGGGGAACACAAAGCTGTGATTTGTCCATTCTACCCCCCTCTGGGACCAGCAGAATGGGTATTTGGGGGTGAAGGTCCCCCCCAAAAAATAGAAGGTGTAAAAAAAAAAAATTAAGGTGCCCTTTAATGCCACCCTTCACATCACGCACCACTCAGCTCCACTGCCAGGAGCAAAGAAAGGACCTGGTACTTCCAGGTATAGAGGATCACATGACAGCACCGAGCCAATCACCAGCCAGTAAACCTGAGCGAGCTTGGGAATCTCAAACTCCTGCTCTGTCCTGCCCACCATGACATCACACGATTGACAGGCCTGGAGACCTCTGCTGTCCCCCCCACCATGACATCACACGATTGACAGGCCGGGAGACCTCTGCTCTGTCCCGCCCACCATGACATCACACAATGATTGTCTCCCGGCCTGTCCTCTGCTCTGTCCCACCCAACATGACATCACACCATGATTGACAAGCTGGGAGACTTCTGCTCTGTCCCGCCCACCATGACTGACAAGCTGGGAGACCTCTGCTCTGTCCCACCCACCATGACATTACACCATGGTTGACTACTGCTCTGTTCCGCCCCCCATGACCTTGACAGGCCGGGAGACTTTGCTTTGTCCCGCCCACCATGACATCACATGATTTACAGGGGGGAGACTTCTGCTTTATCCCGCCCATCATGACATTACACCACAATTGACAGGCTGTGGAGACTTCTGCTCTGTCCTGCCCACGATTGGTGGTCTGTCTCTGGCTCCAGTACTTGCTGGTCCCCTGAGCCTGGGCGTCTCTAAATACCCCCGCCCCCACCCCGGGGTGATATGCGATGCTCAGTATATTCCCGCCATAGCTGTTCAAAGAGGAATGGATCTCACAGTTCTCGGAGGACAAGCTGGTATCATCGCTGTACACCGAATCCACAGACGCCACCGTGTTATCATTCAGCTCGGCCTGGAAGATGCCATCATCTGCAAAAGGGAAGAAGATGGGGGATCATCAGTGGTCACCCCGAATATCACATGGCTCTGAAGAGACCCCTGAATATCACTTACCTTTCAAGAGGTGGCTAAGGAAAATGGGAAGGGTTGGTCATGGAGGTCATCGGGTAAGTATCTACCACCTGGTCCTCCAGTCACTTGTGTGATTGAAGGAGACCTTACCCCACAACGTAGAACCTCTAAATCAGTGGTTCCCAACCGTGGCCCTCAAAGTACCCCCAACAGGCCATGTTTGGGGATGAAATAGCTGTAATAAATACCAAGCCCTTGCTATTGGTGTAAAGCACCGGTGGCAAGGTCAAGGAAATCCTGAAGACATGACCTGTTGGGGGTACCCGAGGACTACCTGCTCTAAACGTCTCCACCATCCTGAACTCACCGTTGTAGTAGGACAGGAAGTTGGTCCTGTCGTGTCTCCTCATCATGGAGTGTCCGATGGCGATGTTGTACATAGCGCGGGAAGAGCTGCTGGATTCCGCCACCGGGATTTCCTCCATGAGTCTCCTAAGGCCACTGAGATGGACGTTTGTAGACGGTGTTCCTAGACAGACAAGGGCAGAGTGATCACACGGAGGGGGAGGGGAACCTCCAGTGGGGTATCCAGAACTGAACCAATCAAAGCCGACCTAGAAGATGGCGCTATACGTCACCAATCCCATCATATATATAGAGATTCTTTACACCCTACTAGGCTCTCTTGTCCCCCCATTTTCTGGTATTGAGTACTAGCTCCATACACAAGCAATGACAAAATATTTCATAATGAATACTTCATACAGCGCTAACTGCGCTGTCACAATGTTTAACCCTTCTGTGCCCAGACGTAAGTGAATCCTGGACGCCTAGGTCGGGTTTAGTAGTATCAGCATTGCATTGGTTACTATGTAACTCCATGAATAATTTTTTATTCTTTTTTTTGTTAAATACTGTAATTGTATTAGACAATTATAATATTATGCAGGGACACGCTGCCATCTACAGGTTGCAAGTGGTCTCTGCGAGCTAAGAATGCACTGCAGCCTATTAGATGGGGAATAATCTCGCAGGATTCCAAGCACCCAGCTATCCCGGGAGGTAGCAGTGACACCACCCCCACCTCCCAGAAGCATCAGAAACCTGGACTATGTGTTCCTTTTATTTATTTGCAATAACTTTATTCATAAATCCTATTTGCAGGAGATTTGACTTTGGGGCTTAAGAGGAGAAGGAGCTGAAGTCTGTAAGCTGGGGCCAAAAACAGTAGGCAAAGGACGAAGCACTAGTCACTAGTATTGTCTGTGGTCTTCCTGCAGCTGATCTTTTCCCATTACTGACAACTTACCGTGTCTTGTTCTGCACTGGGTTATTGTGTGGAGGCGGCCATCTTGGTACAGGCAGAGCTTTCCTTTTAATGTCAGCCTCCAGCAAGGAGAACACTAGAGACATCGCCAAAATCTCACTCCAAATCTTGGGAGTCCAGAAGTCAGAGACAGCAATGCCTTAGATGATATCACACTGCAGATATATACAGATGTCAGGAGTGCCTAGGCGCAGGACGTGCCCTGGTGTCCGGAGTGCCTAGGCGCAGGACGTGCCCTGGTGTCCGGAGTGCCTAGGCGCAGGACGTGCCCTGGTGTCCGGAGTGCTTAGGCGCAGGACGTGCCCTGGTGTCCGGAGTGCCTAGGCGCAGGACGTGCCCTGGTGTCCGGAGTGCCTAGGCGCAGGACGTGCCCTGGTGTCCGGAGTGCCTAGGCGCAGGACGTGCCCTGGTGTCCGGAGTGCCTAGGCGCAGGACGTGCCCTGGTGTCCGGAGTGCCTAGGCGCAGGACGTGCCCTGGTGTCCGGAGTGCCTAGGCGCAGGACGTGCCCTGGTGTCCGGAGTGCCTAGGCGCAGGACGCGCCCTGGTGTCCGGAGTGCCTAGGCGCAGGACGCGCCCTGGTGTCCGGAGTGCCTAGGCGCAGGACGCGCCCTGGTGTCCGGAGTGCCTAGGCGCAGGACGCGCCCTGGTGTCCGGAGTGCCTAGGCGCAGGACGCGCCCTGGTGTCCGGAGTGCCTAGGCGCAGGACGCGCCCTGGTGTCCGGAGTGCCTAGGCGCAGGACGCGCCCTGGTGTCCGGAGTGCCTAGGCGCAGGGCGCGCCCTGGTGTCCGGAGTGCCTAGGCGCAGGGCGCGCCCTGGTGTCCGGAGTGCCTAGGCGCAGGACGCGCCCTGGTGTCCGGAGTGCCTAGGCGCAGGACGCGCCCTGGTGTCCGGAGTGCCTAGGCGCAGGACGCGCCCTGGTGTCCGGAGTGCCTAGGCGCAGGACGCGCCCTGGTGTCCGGAGTGCCTAGGCGCAGGACGTGCCCTGGCGTCCGGAGTGCCTAGGCGCAGGACGTGCCCTGGTGTCAGGAGTGTCTAGGCATGGGAAGCGCCCTGATATCAGGAGTGCCTAGGCACAGGAAGTGCCTTGATATCAGGAGTGCCTAGGCACAGGAAGTATTCTGATATCAGGAATGCCTAGGCACAGGAAGTGCCTTGATATCAGGAGTGCCTAGGCACAGGAAGTGTTCTGATATCAGGAATGCCTAGGTACAGGAAGCGCCCTGATATCAGGAGTGCCTAGGCACTGGAAGTGATCTATTTTTCTGGAGGGATTCTAGACAAAAGGTATTTCACAGCACTATGTCAATAAATCCTTGTGGGACGTCTTTGATGAGAATCAGTTTATTTTTGGAGCGATTATTTTTATTAGAAGGAAGATCGTATTGAGGGAATTTGGGGATCAATGAGTCCAATCTATTAGTACAACTCTGTGGACTGAAGAAGTAAAAGATCATTCGCTGAGTTCTCTGTGGGAGGTATTGATGGTCCTGATTATGGTAAAATAATCATACGGCTTTACAGGAACGTTTGAATCGTTTCTCACCTGATTGGTCAGGACTGCTGGGGCTCCCAGTGGGCGGGGCCCATTGTCTGGTGGGTGTAGGAATGGGGCTCGGACTCTTCTCTTCCTTCACCTTCACTACCTTCCCCAGCATGCCGCCACCTGCACACAATGGAAACACAGTGTGATAAATCAGATTACATGACGAGTGTAACTGGCAGCTTAACCAAACTAGAACCCTCGGGGGCGGTCACATGGGCGGGACTAATCATTATTGCAGTGTTTTCATAAAGTGCGGTCCTATCCCAGTCTATAGGAGCTCTCACACTGGGATCATCTACAGGAATTAATACCAAAATCGGCCTGGAGAGGACCCCTCATCACATTCCAGTTCACACATCCCACAGATAGGGGCACCAGAGCGAGGAATGTGAGAGCGAGGAATGTGAGAGCGAGGAATGTGAGAGCGAGGAATGTGAGAGCTCGGCTTTTATTTCAGTGTTAGCAGCCAGTTTGGATGGTTTGAGGGCTCTCAGGGCTGAGTGCTGGAGGATCTCTATCAACCACCCAGGATCATGACTACTCTACAGAGGAACAGTTGGTACCCACCTTGTGTGCCGATGCGGGTGTGGCAGGGCTCAGGCACAGCGGAGGTGGGGGCAGGGCCACGTACAGGAGGAGGGGGTGCCCAGCAGCTGGGGATCTTCCTCACACAGTTTCTCACGCTCATCAGAGGACATTTTCCATCTGCAGACAAAACTCTTATTGAGCCACAATGGCCATCAGAGAGGGGCAACCCGACCACCAACCATATGGATTTGTTAATTGGGATCCAACTATGAATATTCTTATGTGGTCCTCCCACCGTCTTCTCCCCTCTCCCACCGTCCTCTCCACTCTGCTCCGCTCCCCTTCCCTCTCCCGCCATCCTCTCCACTCCCCTGCCATTGTCTCCACTCTGCTCCACTCTCCCACCGTCCTCTCCACTCCACTCCGCTCTCCCGCCTTCCTCTCCTGCCATCCCGTCCACCTCTCTCGCTATCCTGTCCACTGTGCCGCTGTCCTCTCCACTCTCCTCTCCGCAATCTTGTCCACTTCGCTCCCCTCTCTTGCGCCATCCTCTTTCGCTATCCTGTCCACTCCCCTCTCCGCAATCTTGTCCTCTCCGCTCCCCTCTTTCGCACCATCCTCTCCACTCTATTTCCCTCTCCCACCATCCCCTCCCCTGCTGTCCCCTCCCCTCCGCTGCCGTTGTCTCCACTTCGCTCCCCTCTCCTGCTGTCCCCTCCCCTCAACTCTCCACTACGCTCCGCTCCCCTCCACTATCCTCTCCTGCTGTCCCCTCCCCTTAACTCTCCTCTCCACTACGCTCTGCTCTCCTCCACTCTCCTCTCTCCTCTCCTGCTGTCCCCTCCGCTACTCTCTCCTGCTGTCCCATCTACAGCCGCCCTGTCAACTCCGCTCCCCTCTCCCGCCATCCGCTTTACTCTGTTCCCCTCTCCGCTCCCCTCTCCCGCCATCCTACCTACTCCACTCTCCTTTCCTGCCATTTTCTCCCACTTTGCTCCCCTTTCCTGCTGTGCTCCCCACTGCTACCCTCTCTTGCCATCCTCTCCACTCTGCTTCACTCTCCCCCTCCCTTCCCATCATCCTCTCCGCTCCTCTGCCCTCTCCCATCATCCTCTCCACTCTTCTGCCCTCTCCCATCATCCTCTCCACTCTTCTGCCCTCTCCCATCATCCTCTCCACTCTTCTGCCCTCTCCCATCATCCTCTCCACTCTTCTGCCCTCTCCCATCATCCTCTCCACTCTTCTGCCCTCTCCCATCATCCTCTCCACTCTTCTGCCCTCTCCCATCATCCTCTCCACTCTTCTGCCCTCTCCCATCATCCTCTCCACTCTTCTGCCCTCTCCCATCATCCTCTCCACTCTTCTGCCCTCTCCCATCATCCTCTCCACTCTTCTGCCCTCTCCCATCATCCTCTCCACTCCTCTGCCCTCTCCCATCATCCTCTCCACACCTCTGCCCTCTCCCATCATCCTCTCCACTCTTCTGCCCTCTCCCATCATCCTCTCCACTCCTCTGCCCTCTCCCATCATCCTCTCCACTCCTCTGCCCTCTCCCATCATCCTCTCCACTCCTCTGCCCTCTCCCATCATCCTCTCCACTCCTCTGCCCTCTCCCATCATCCTCTCCACTCTTCTGCCCTCTCCCATCATCCTCTCCACTCTTCTGCCCTCTCCCATCATCCTCTCCACTCTTCTGCCCTTTCCCATCATCCTCTCCACTCTTCTGCCCTCTCCCATCATCCTCTCCACTCTTCTGCCCTCTCCCATCATCCTCTCCACTCTTCTGCCCTCTCCCATCATCCTCTCCACTCTTCTGCCCTCTCCCATCATCCTCTCCACTCCTCTGCCCTCTCCCATCATCCTCTCCACTCCTCTGCCCTCTCCCATCATCCTCTCCACTCCTCTGCCCTCTCCCATCATCCTCTCCACTCCTCTGCCCTCTCCCATCATCCTCTCCACTCTTCTGCCCTCTCCCATCATCCTCTCCACTCTTCTGCCCTCTCCCATCATCCTCTCCACTCTTCTGCCCTCTCCCATCATCCTCTCCACTCTTCTGCCCTCTCCCATCATCCTCTCCACTCTTCTGCCCTCTCCCATCATCCTCTCCACTCCTCTGCCCTCTCCCATCATCCTCTCCACTCCTCTGCCCTCTCCCATCATCCTCTCCACTCTTCTGCCCTCTCCCATCATCCTCTTCATGTTCTGTGTCTCAGTTGTTATGGTACCATTAAAGTCCACTAGACTCAAACTACAATCCTCTCCATTTTGATAGGTAACCTATTTTTCATTGTTTAATTTCTGGAACTCCATTTAAACTCTCCCACCAACTTTCCAAGGAATGAGCATTCCAGAGTAGGCCCTCGATAACACCCACATGATGCCGAGCCTCAATGGATGAAAGAGGTGAAGCACAGGGACAGTCAGGCTGGGGAGGAAAGAACTAGACGATGCTGGACGTCCTCCAGCCAAGAAATTAGGCGGGGCTCTATCTGACTTGCTTCAGCTCCTAATGCACATTGTGAGAAGCTCACAGTGTGCATAGAAATCAGAGGAAGACGTTTTAGTGCAGGAGAGGAGCCGGTGATTTTTATTGGGTGAATGGATGAAGTGAAGTGAATTATATCGGTATAGTGCCTGCTGTGGTGGTAATATGGAGAAATTCTTCACATCTTCTTCAGACTAATCTGGCGTCATCTTTTCAAACTCCGGCTAATTGAACACATACCCGTCCAATGAATGACATGGAGCGATTCACGGGGTGAAGCCCCTCCCATCACAATAGGAAAAGAATGGCGCCCATGTACAATTTCCTTATATGAAGGGAAATGGGCGACCAGCTAAAGACTGCCAACCACACTCCAAAGTCCAGATCAGGTGACCATCATCCTCCATCCATGGAGGAGCAGAACATCTACAGAAATGTGGCACGGTCATGTGACACACGGCCCCCTGGATCAGCACCCCCCCCGAGGACGGATGGACTCAATATCTTATAACCAATATGGCTGCACCCTCCTACTCTACATTTCCCCCACAATGTGCAGAGACTCAACACAATGCCTACCATCTGGAGGGATCCACAACGTGCCGACAACACGAGAGGGGCTGGTGGGGTCCAGAGCCGGCCTCTTCACCGACAGGCAGGAGGGATCTGGAACACAAAGAGAAATAGAAAGTACTGGAATGACGGGACGGATCTCTCCCTTCCAAACAACTCAACTAGAGCCACTGGGGGGACAAACATTCCACACACAGCGCTAAAGTAGTATGGTGGCATGGGGCGGGGCCATAGAAGACGACATGCAGAAATACAGGTGATGTCACTGGGGGCGTGGCAAGGACGTTATACTGTATATATATATATAGATATATATATCTATATATCCACACACACACACACACACAGTGCCTTGAAAAGTATTCATACCCCTTGAGATTCCCCACATTTTGTTACAACCAAAAACATAAATGTATTTTATTGGAATTTTATGTGATAGACCAACACAAAGTGTCACATAATTGTGAAGTGGAACGAAAATGATAAATGATACAAATAAATATGTGAAAAGTGTGTGTGGGGGGGGGGGACATTTGTATTCAGCCCCCTTTACTCTGATACCCCCTAACTAAAATCTAGTGGAGCCAATTGTCTTCAGAAGTCACCTAATTAGTAAATAGAGTCCACCTGTGTGTCATTTAATCTCAGTATAAATACAGCTGTTCTGTGAAGCCCTCAGGGGTTTGTTAGAGAACCTTGGTGAACAAACAGCATCATGAAGGCCAAGGAACACACCAGACAGGTCAGGGATAAAGTTGTGAAGTATAAAGCAGGGTTAGGTTATAACAAAAATCTCCCAAGCTTTGAAGATCTCACGGAGCTCTGTTCAATCCATCATCGGAAAATGGAAAGAGTATGGCACAACTGCAAACCTACCAAGACATGGCCGTCCACCTAAACTGACCGGCCGGGCAAGGAGAGCATTCATCAGAGAAGAGCCAAGAGGTCCATGGTAACTCTGGAGGAGCTGCAGAGATCCACAGCTCAGGTGGGAGAATCTGTCCACAGGACAACTATTAGTCGTGTTCTCCACAAATCTGCTCTTTATGGAAGAGTGACAAGAAGAAAGACATTGGTGAAAGAAAGTCATAAGAAGTCCTGTTTGTAGTTTGTGAGAAGCCATGTGGAGGACACAGCAAACATGTGAAAGAAGGTGATCTGGTCAAAGGAGACCAAAATTCAACTTTATGGCCTAAAAGTAAAACGCTATGTGTGGGGGAAAACTAACACTGCCCATCACCCTGAACACACCATCCCCACCGTGAAACATGGTGGTGGCAGCATCATGTGGTGGGGATGGTTTTCTTCAGCAGGGACAGGGAAGCTGGTCAGAGTTGATGGGAAGATGGATGGAGACAAATACAGGACAATCTTAGAAGAAAACCTGTTAGAGTCTACAAAAGACTTGAGACTGGGCGGAGGTTCACCTTCCAGCAGGACAACGACCCGAAACATCCAGCCAGAGCTACAATGGAATGGTTTAGATCAAAGCATATTCATGTGTTAGAATGGCCCAGTCACAGTCCAGACCTAAATCACATTGAGAATCTGTGGCAAGACATGAAAATTGCTGTTCACAGACGCTCTCCATCCAATCTGACAGAGCTTGAGATATTTTACAAAGAAGAAGAATGGGCAGAAATGTCCTCTCTAGATGTGCAAAGCTGGTAGAGACACCCCCAAAAAGACTTGTAGAGAAAGGGGGTTCTACAAAGTATTGACTCCGGGGGGCGCTATACAAATGCCCCTCCCCCCCACACTTTTCACATATTTATTTGTATCATTTATCATTTTCCTTCCACTTCACAATTATGTGACACTTTGTGTTGGTCTATCACATAAAATCCCAATAAAATACATTTACATTTTTGGTTGTAACATGAGACAATGTGGGAAATTTCGAGGGGTGTGAATACTTTTTCAAGGCAATGTCATATATATACATACACATATATATATAGGCAGTAAAGTGGAGTTAACCTTTAAATTCAGACAGGCTGCCCTGAAAAGAAAAGGGTTAATCCTTACCCTACCCACCTGAATGTTGGCATCTGGTCCCCCCTCTGCACACTGTGGTTTCTTCCACTGACCCCCTAGGGAAGGAACCACAGAGTACAGGGGGGGGGGGGGATCCGGTGTGGTACTCAAGGACAACGAAGTTCAGCGGCAGTAGAAGGGGAAATCGTTAACTCTTTGCAGGGAATTGTATTTTTTTCTGGAAACATTTTTAATGAACTTTTTAATTGCAGTATGAGATCCATCTTACCGTCAGAGTGCGTTCTCTTCACCCCCAGTTCCGCCCTGCGCGGCTCCTCCGTTTTCAGGAATCCGCTGCCGCCGCCCACATTCTGCCCCCCAGGGGGCCATGTGTGGACCCGATCCGGACATTTCATTGAGATCAGAGCGCCACCTGCTGGTGGCTCAGCTGTAACACAACGCACACTGTCAGATTTGCTGGACGTTTTCAGAGACAAGGTGACTCCCCGAACCCCCACGCCGGTCTCTGTACATAATATGTTCGGGTTTTCCCCCATTACAAATTAAAAAAAGAACTAGATTTTTACAAAAAAAATTTTAACATTTTTAGCACTGGATAACCCCTCCCACTACCCGGTATACTGGGCCCCGGGGCCCTCAGTAGTATAATGGATGCACTCACCAACTCTTGATCGGACAGATTCCGCCATCTTGACCTCGGCGCCTTTCTTTCGAGTGGATCCATTGGTCACAGCCACGGTGAAGGGATTGGGTGACCCGCCGGTTGTAGTATACGGTTCTGGTGAGAGGGGAGTCGGAGATTTAGTACTGGAGAAGATGGCGGATGGATGAACATTTCACAGCTTGGTTCACTTTGCCAATGGAGGCGCATGTTACTGAGCAGCAAAGCATTTTGGGATCACGGCTTCACCATAATCCTCATAATTCAACCACTTTCCACCCGCGCCATAGCCGAAAGAGGGAGTACGAGTGCGGGTTTCCTGTGCCGGGGGGGGGGGGGCGCCCATAGACGTCCTATCGTGATCGGTCTCTGATGATCACAGATTGGGGTAAAGGGCCAATCACAGATCGGGGTAAAGGGCCAATCACAGATCGGGGTAAAGGGCCAATCACAGATCGGGGTAAAGGGCCAATCACAGATCGGGGTAAAGGGCCAATCACAGAGGCCCTTTATCATGTGATCAGCTGTCAGTCAATGACAGCGGATCACAGAAGTAAGCAGAAGCCGGTTATCGGCTTTTTCATCAGTGCCCACCAGTGCAGCCTCATCAATTGCCTTCTGATCAGTGCCCACCAGTGCAGCCTCATCAATTGCCTCCTGATCAATGCCCACCAGTACCTCCTCATCAGTGCCCACCAGTACCTCCTCATGAGTGCCCACCAGTACCTCCTCATCAGTGCCCACCAGTGCAGCCTCATCAATTGCCTCCTGATCAATGCTCATCAGTGCCCACCAGTGCCTCCTCATCAGTGTCCACTAGTGCCACCTCATCAGTGCCCACCAGTACCTCCTCATCAGTGTCCACTAGTGCCACCTTATCAGTGCCCACCAGTACCTCCTCATCAGTGCCCACCAGTGCAGCCTCATCAATTGCCTCCTGATCAATGCTCATCAGTGCCCACCAGTGCCTCCTCATCAGTGTCCACTAGTGCCACCTCATCAGTGCCCACCAGTACCTCCTCATCAGTGTCCACCAGTACCTCCTCATCAGTGCCCATCAGTGCCTCCTCATCAGTGCCCACCAGTGCCACCTCATCAATTGCCTCCTGATCAATGCCCACCAGTGCCTCCTCATCAGTGCCCACCAGTGCCGCCTCATCAGTGCCTCCTCATCAGTGCCCACCAGTGCCACCTCATCAATTGCCTCCTGATCAATGCCCACCAGTGCCTCCTCATCAGTGCCCACCAGTGCCGCCTCATCAGTGTCCACCAGTACCTCCTCATCAATTGCCTCCTGATCAATGCCCACCAGTGCCTCCTCATCAGTGCCCACCAGTGCCGCCTCATCAGTGCCCACCAGTGCTGCCTCATCAGTGCACATCAGTGAAGAAGAAAAATTACCTGTTTTGCAAAATTTTATAACAGACTTTGAAAAAATAGTTTTGTTTTTTTAATTTTCGGGCTTTTTTGTCTGCTTAGCATAAAATAAAACCCCCCAGAGGTGATGAAATACCACCTAAGGAAAGCTCTATTTGCGTGAAAAAAATGCTAAAAAAGTCACGTGTGTACAGTGTTACATGACCGCGTAATTGTCATTCAAAGTGTGAGAGCGCTGAAAGCTGGTCTGGGCAAGGAGGGGGTACAAATGCTCTGTAAGCAAGTGGTTAAGTCTCCACTGGAAGCAATGTGACAACTGGGAGACAAGGACACAGCGTTGTCACCCTATAACAGGACGCTCCTATTTTAATAAAATTTGCAGATTAAAAAAAGACCGATCGCCTGTACAAGGAAACGCTCGGCCTCTCCGTTCTGCAATCAGTACACTCTGATGCGCCCCCGTCACCCACACACGACACTCACCATCCTTCAGAATCTCATCCGGGGGTCTCCACAAGACACTGACCACACGGGAGGGGCTGGAAGAGTCCAGAGCCGCCCTCTTCACCGCACGGGAGGGATCTGCAACACAGACAGGGATCCGGGAACTGGATTTGTATGGGGTCATGAGGGGGCGTGGCTATTCGCGGTGACAAGCCGTAACGTGTGAGGACATGGGGGTGTGGCTATTCGCAGTGACAAGCCGTAACGTGTGAGGACATGGGGGTGTGGCTATTCGCAGTGACAAGCCGTAACGTGTGAGGACATGGGGGTGTGGCTATTCGCAATGACAAGCCGTAACGTGGGAGGACATGGGGGTGTGGCTATTCGCGGTGACAAGCCGTAACGTGTGAGGACATGGGGGTGTGGCTATTCGCGGTGACAAGCCGTAACGTGTGAGGACATGGGGGTGTGGCTATTAGGAGGGACAAGCAATTTGTGATGTCACCAGAAGGGGTGTGGCTATAACACGACAAGCAGAAATGTGATATCACAGGGGGAGTGGCTATAACATGTGACTGGCAGAAATACATGCCCGATGCCGCTCCTCCACCTAAGGTTGGTAGCAGAGACTGACCTGCAGGGTGCGGAGCATGGGGTTGCGCCCACGGGCGGCTAGCTGAGATCTCTTTTAGACAATTCACCAGACCGTGCAGGTGGGACTTCCCAGGTGAGATTTCTGGAAAATAAACGAAACGAAATTACCTGCTAAAATATATTCTGTTCAGCAAGTCTTGTGATTCACAAACCCCTGAATGAAAAGGATGGCATGTTCAGATTTCAAGGTGTAGAACTGTTAAGACATTTTCCTGGCTAGGCCATACAACTAGCAATCTGAAGTGAGGACTAATAAAAGCACCAATGGGCCGAACCTTGGGGGCGGGGACTCTTCCTATCCGCGGTGGACCTCCTGGGCGAGGCTCCCAGTCTAAGGTGTTCCAACATGCCAGGAGATGGAGCCATCGGGGAGCTCAGGACTTTTTCTGCCACAAATTGGTGATTCCGTCGGGTCCCGCTCACTCCCAGAATCCTCTGCAAAAGAAGAGAACATGAAATGTAAACACTGGATTACCTGAAGCCACAAACTTGTACATTAAATGTTTAATAAAATATTAAGCTGAAATCACTTGGTGTCACCCTCCCCTCATCCCTGATCCAGTGCCGGGTCTTCCCTCTGGCACGCAGCTGTCGGCACTTCCATGTTCCCATTGGAATGCCGACTTCACAGCAAGCCGGTGCTCTGCCAACATTGCTTGGCAATTGAGCAACGAGTTTGAGGCTAAAGTCAAGCCACCCCCATGCCTCTAGCATCTACCCGTGTCCTCCATGACCCCCAAAACTCCAGTGTCTTCCAGGACCCTGAGAATCCTGTGTCCCCCAGGACACCTCAAACTCCTGTGTCTGCCACGACCCCCCGAGATTCCTGTGTCTTCTGTGATCCCTGCATTCCTGGGCCTTCAGCGGCTCCTAAACTTCAACCCTGTGACCCCAGTACAACTGTGTCTCTAGTGACCCTAACATTCCCGTGCCTTCTGGTACTCTGTTGACCCTTGTGCACACTGTGACCCCTCTGTTTTTAGTGACCTTGATAAACCCAGTGCATCCAGCTTCTACTAGTTTCTTCCATGACCCCCAAGACTCCCGCATCCTTCGTGCCCCCAAGACTTCCGCGCCCTCCAAGACTCCCGCGACCCCCAGGACTCCCACGCCCTTCAAAACTCCCGTGACCCCCAAGACTTCCGTGCCCTCCGTGACCCCCTAAACTCCCACGCCCTACGCGACCCCCTAGACTCCCGCACCTTCCGTGACCCGCTAGACTCCCGTGCCCTCCTAGACTTCCGTGCCCTCCTAGACTCCCATGACCCCCAAGACTCCCACGCCCTCCATGACCCCCTAGACTCCTGCGCCCTCCAAGACTCCCGTGACCTCCCCAAGACTCCCAAGACTCCCGTGACCTCCGCAAGACTCCCGTACTCCCGTGAACTCCCCAAGACTCCCGTGAACTCCCCAAGACTCCCGCGCCCTTCAAGACTCCCGTGACCCCCAAGACTCCCGCGCCCTCTGTGACCCCCAAGACTCCCACGCCCTCTGTGACCCCCAAGACTCCCACGCCCTCTGTGACCCCCAAGACTCCCACGCCCTCTGTGACCCCCAAGACTCCCACGCCCTCTGTGACCCCCAAGACTCCCACGCCCTCTGTGACCCCCAAGACTCCCACGCCCTCTGTGACCCCCAAGACTCCCACGCCCTCTGTGACCCCCAAGACTCCCACGCCCTCTGTGACCCCCAAGACTCCCACGCCCTCTGTGACCCCCAAGACTCCCACGCCCTCTGTGACCCCCAAGACTCCCACGCCCTCTGTGACCCCCAAGACTCCCACGCCCTCTGTGACCCCCAAGACTCCCACGCCCTCTGTGACCCCCAAGACTCCCACGCCCTCTGTGACCCCCAAGACTCCCACGCCCCCTGTGACCCCCAAGACTCCCACGCCCTCTGTGACCCCCAAGACTCCCACGCCCTCTGTGACCCCAAGACTCCCACGCCCTCTGTGACCCCAAGACTCCCACGCCCTCTGTGACCCCAAGACTCCCACGCCCTCCGTGACCCCCAAGACTCCCGCTCCCTCCGTGACCCCAAAATCCCCACGCTCACTGCGACCCCCAAGATTACCGCGCCCTCCGTGACCCCCAAGACTCCTGCGCCCTCCAAGACTACTGTGACCCCCTAGACTCCCGCGCCTTCTGTGACCCCCAAGACTCCCGCGCCCTCTGTGACCCCAAAATCCCCACTCCCTCCGCGACCCCCAATACTCCCGTGACCCCCAAGACTCCTGCACCCTCCGTGACCCCCAAGACTCCTGCACCCTCCGTGACCCCCGCGTCCTCCAAGACTGCTGTGCTTTCAGAGACTCTTCAACCCCAGTGTCTCCAGTAACCCCTGCACTCCTGTGCCTCGCTGACACCTGTGCGCTTATGTAACCTCAGCACTACTATGTCTCCAGGGACCCCAGCATTCCTGCACCTTCAGGTACTCTGTGACCCCCCATAACTCCTCTGTCCTCTGTTACCCCCATGACTCCAGTCCTCTATGACCCTTGTGTCTTCAGATACTCTGCAATCCCAGTGTCTCCAGTAATCCCTGAACTCCAGTGACCCGAGCAATTCTGTGTCTCCAGGTAACACCCAGCATTTATGCACCTTCAGGTACTCCGGTGACCCCGGTGTTTCCCATGTCCTTGATGATTCCTGTGCTCTCCAGTGTCCCCTGTGTATGTTGTGTCACACAGTGACCCCGGAGTATCCTGTGACTCCAGTAGGGATAGAGGAAGATTTCACCTAAATAAAGCTGAATCAGCACAAGGGACACAGCCTATCGACGGAAAGTTATGTCCCTTGTGCAGATTTTTCGTTTTTTTTTTAATTTTAGCTACACTTAGGCTTTAATATAAAGAGAAGTGCTGGCACTGACAAACGTGGCTCTGTCCACGGCATTACAATGTACTGGACCCCCTTCCCCTGAATAGCTGGTTCCGGCCGGGCACACCATGCGGCAGAACGGTACCGGTCACTGACCTTGTTT